>JABUQX010125142.1:0-23210 GCA_015478945.1 Trachelipus rathkii
TATTATAATATACGCTCTGATTATATTATATATATATATTATATAGTATAATATATAGTTTATTGATTATAATATTATGATACTATATTAGGGTTATTAATAATTATAGTATACTATATTAATAAATATATATATATATATATATTAAAAATCATTAATTTAAGAAGAATGCTGTATTGAATACCCCTTAGAATGTCCCAAGTCCCAACTCCCATAATAAATAAGAAATAAATACTTAAGAAGCCGACAATGGTCTTTTTTAAGACTGTCTCAGTCAACACATGAAAATTAATAATTAGAAAGGCCGGGCGCATTTGGGCCTTCTAAAGAATGTCCCATCAACCCATAAGAAATAAGTAAATAATAATAATACCTTAAGAAGGCAGCATGGCCTATCTAAATTGTCCCAGTCAACCAATATAAATAATAATTTAAAAATAATATTAAGAAGAACACATTGATCCCTCCTAGAATGTCCCCAGTTCAACTCATAATATAAAGAATAATACTTAAGAAGCCGCATGGTCCTTTTGTAGACTGTCCCAGTCAACCAATAAAAATAATATATTGAGAACCCCGCATTGGCCCATCCCAAGAATGTCCCCAGTCCAACGCATAAAATTAAGAATTAAGAATAAGTTTTAATAATAATTACTTTAATGTAATTAATGGAATAGTATTTTATAAATTAAGAAGGCCGCATGCGGCCTATCTAAGACCCTGTCACAGTCCCAACCCATAACAATTAATAATTAAAAATAATAAAATGATTCTTAATTATTAATTATTAATGGGTTGCTAGAACAGTCTAGATAGGACCATGCGGCTTCTTAAGGATTATTCTTATTTATAATTATTAATTATTTGACTGGGACATTCAAGTGAGGCCAATGCGATTTTTTTTTAATTATTATTCTTAATTATTAATTATTGTTTTGGTTGGTGACTGGGACCAGTCTTAGGGTAGGCCACATGTGGATTCCTTAATTATATCATACTAATTCAATTATTACAATTTTTATCTATTATGGGAGAAATTATTCTAAGTTCACAATTTTTAAATGGGTTGATCTGGGACAGGTTCTTAGAAGGGGCCAATGAGGTTTGGCCTCAATTTTTTAATTTTTAGATGGTCGACGGCTGGGACAGATCTAGTAAAAAGAAGATATATGCGGCTTTCTAGTATTATTCTTAAATTAAATAAAAATAAGATAAAAAAAGCATGGGACATTCATGGGAGAAAGAGATCCAATTGTGGCTTTAATTATTATTTTTAATTATTAAATTATTATTGGTTGACTGCATGGGACAGTCTAGATAGGCCATGACTAGGATCTATAAGTATATAGATTCTTATAATTATTATTAATATAAATAATAATGGGAAATTGACTGGAACATTTAAGAATTTTGAGAGCCTATAAAGCGGCTTTCTTTTATAATTAATTAATTTTTAAAATTGGTTGACTGGAGACAAGTCTATAAAAGGACCAAGACGGCTCTTAAGTATTATTTCTTATTGGGTATGGTAATGAGTTGACTGGGAGACATATCCAGAAAGAGGTCGCGGTTTTTTGCTTAATTCATTATTTGTTAATTATTAACCTATCATTATTGGTTGACTTGGGACACACTACTATCCTATATATAGTCCTATATTTGAATATGCCCATATTCGTTTGCTTAGTTATATATGATTATTTTCTTAATTGTATTATTTAAATGTACAATATCAGTTGACTGGGACATTCTAGGGGGCCAAGTTTTTTTTTTTAATATATTAATTTTTTATTGGAATTAACCTGGGACAGGTACTATAATTGGACCATGGCCGGAGTCTTTCCTTAAGTATTTGATTCTTATTACTTATGGGTTGACTTGGGACTGATTCTTAGAGGGGTTAATGCATGCTTCTGTTAATATTATTCTGAATATAATAAGAAAGCTGCATTTTACTGCTAGAATGGGTCGCCATCTACCATAATTAAATAAAGAATAAATCATTAAAGAAGCCTTATATGGTCCTATTTAGACCTGTTCCATCTCAACCCAAGGGTAAATAAGGGTTTAATAATTAAGAAGCCGCATTGGCCACACTAGAATGTCCCAGGGGTCCAGGACCCAATTAATGAAAAAATAAATAAGAAATATACTTAAGAAGCCCGCATAGGCCTACGCCTAGACTGTCCCAGTGGGCATCGGAATGAGGAGTCTAAATTAGTTATAGTATATATCAGCGGATAGTTTATATATATATAAGTAATCAGTAAATCTTATATAAACTATAATCTATAGTCACTATATAATATATATATAGTAGTAATAATATATATAACTTATATCTGACAAAATATTGATATACTATTACTAATGTACATATAATTAAACTATTAAAAATAATAATTTGAGAAAACCCGCATGAACGCTCTTCAGATGTCCCAAGTTCAATTAATGAAAAAAATATAGAATAATAACTTAACGAAAGCTCTCCGCATGATCCTTTTTAGACCAAGTCCCAGCAATCCAATAAAAATTGATCAATTAAGAAGCCGCCATTGGCCCCTCTAGTAATGTCCCAGTAATACTTAAGTAATATCAAATAATAGAATAATAATAATACTGTAAGAAGCAGATGGGGCCTTCTAGACTGTCCTCAGTCAACCAATAATATTAATAATTAAAAAATAATAATAAGGAAGCCATCACTTTTGTTTGTCCTCTAGAAATGTCCCAGTCGGCTATAGGCCCGATAAGTTATTAATATATAATAAGAATAATACTTAAAGAAGCCGCATGGACCTACCTAGACAACCATTCCACGCCTATTCTATCCGCTCAACAGCCAAAAATCCTTGCTACCTCCTCGTTGCTCTCTCGCTGTTGCACGATCTCACAGCAATATCTAATGTCTTTGTTTCTAATTGATAGTGCTAAACTGTAAACAATAATTCAAGATTAACTGGCTCTAACATGAATTCTATTATACCATGAAACGCAACATTAATACAAAACACGACATATTATTATATTATGTCTAGCATCTGGCATTACATTTTTCAAATTTCTTTAAGTTTTACCCTAGGCCTCCCTAACCTCTGGGTTGTAACATCTTACTAATGGAACAATAGAAACAGCAAACACAAAGGCATGTTACATGACTAACGGTTTACAATTCCAATAGTTTGTTGAAAATTGGAAAATAAATGTTTTCTATTTATAAAAACCTTCTAAATATATTATTAGTTTTCTTTTAATTTGGGTTTAGTTTTCTATTGCTTGAAGTTAATCAACTATAAATATCGAAAAAAGTCCAAATAACAAAAAAATATAATAAAAAATCAATAATCAAAAAAAATCAAAACAAATCAATTAAATCAAAAAAAATCTGTTTTTTATAAAAAAAAAAAAAAATTCAAGTAAAAAAATCAGCAGATTTTTTTAATTTGTTTTTTTTGTGCCATACCTTATAATATATTATATACTATATATATATATTATAGGTATATATATATCTATATATAATATTATATATCATTTTACTACCTATATATACTATTTACCTATTAGTATTACCTATATATTTTTATTATCCATATTATATATATACTATACTACTTATATATATATATTATATCTCATATATATTTTCTCACATATATATACTATATATCCTATTTACAATATATCATTTTTATTTACTCACAAATCTATATATATATATATATTATTATATATATTATAATATATATATACTATTATATGGCTATTTCACAATATATATATATATATATTATATTATCTATAATATATATATAATATATATATATATATATATATATATATTAGTAGTATATATTTTATATATTTATATATATATATATATAATATATATATTATATTATTATATATATATATATATATATATATATATATATATAGTATATATATATAATATATATATATAATATATTATATTTATAATAATATATAATATATTATATATATATATATATATATATATATATTAATATATATATATATAGTATATATATAATATATATATAGGGTATATATAGTTTGTATATTATATGAGAAAAATTGCTTTGATTATATACTATATATATACTATATATTATATATAATATTTTTTAGTGTTATAGTATATATATATATATATTATAGGTGAATAATATAATATATATATATATATAATAAATATAATATATATAAATAAATATATATATATATAATATATAATTATATATATATATTATATAGGTGATATATATAGTATATATATATTTTGATTATTTTTTTGTTGTGGCCTGATATATATATATATTATAGATATCATTATTAATATTATATAGTATATAATATATATATATATATAATATTTCCTCTCATATTATAATATTTATAGTACTTTATCCAAATAGGATATAATAATATATAATCTTTTGTACTTATATATATAGTATATGTATATCTAATATCTATATGTAACTTACAGTACTTAGTATATATATACTATTTAGTATATAATATTAAAATATATACTCAGGTATATAGTATATATATATATTATATAACTACTTATATATATTATATAATATATATATATATAGTTATATATATAAAGTAATATATATATATATGTATATTATATATACTATATATATATTTATGTATATTATATATAAATATATATAATATATATATATATATATATATACTCATATTAAATATATATTATATTTATTATATATATATATATATTATATTATTAATATATATTATAATATATATACATAATATATATAATATATAAAATTATTACAATTACATTATATATTTTTTTTCACTATTCACAGTTATTTATGCAAATGTAACATTTTATTATAATATATATATTATATATATATCATATATATATAATATATATATATATATATAATATTATATATATATATATATATATATATATATATATATATATAATTTATTTATTTAATATAGTATAATTATATATATATATAATAGTTGGTATAAGTATTATTTACTTATATATATAGTATATTACCTATTAACTTAGTAGTATATAGTATATATTATATTTTATATATATAGTATATATATACACCCTTTACAAAGTATATATATATCGTATATAGTATATAATATATCTGATATAGTATATATATATATTATGATTTCTTTAATTTTAGTCTCAAAATTTTTCTAAGTTGAGTATTTAGTGTGTGGTCTCATTTTTTATCCGGATTTTCTCCTTTTGTTTTTAAGTGGTGTTTTTGTCTATTGGTTTCTTATTTGTGTATGTGGTGGTGAAAGATGGCAGTTATGAGTAAGGCGCGGGCTTTTTATATTAACTCTTACCAACAATTCCGGCGTCTTAAACTGGGCTAACTTTGCCT
Source organism: Trachelipus rathkii (assembly GCA_015478945.1). Taxonomy (NCBI): domain Eukaryota; kingdom Metazoa; phylum Arthropoda; class Malacostraca; order Isopoda; family Trachelipodidae; genus Trachelipus; species Trachelipus rathkii. The sequence goes on from JABUQX010125142.1 coordinate 5,436, forward strand.
CTGTTCTGGAATTCATCCACCTTTCTCTAACTTTAACCCTAACACTTTTGCTCCTTGTCCTGAGACTACAGATGGCTAAGATAATTTAATCTCTCTATACTCTTTTAATGTATCCAACCTATAACTAATTTCATAATTTCCGCCTGAGGTTGTGCGGAGTGTGGTTGCCTACCTTATGCTATAAACTATGATACCTCCTGTAACACGTCTAGCGATCTCGTAATCTCTAACGTCGATGCTATTGTGGCTCAAAATCTTTCTCTTCCTTCAACTACTATTTTATCTTTAAAAGAGTGCTTCTGCTATTGCTTTCTCTTCTTTTCAGGCTAAGGTAGAACGAGAAATTATTCCACTGTCTTTTCTTTTGAATATCTTCAACTAACTTTATTCAACGAGACATCTATCGATTTTTCTCATTCCAAAATACTTGAAGTCCTCTATTTGTAGGGATATCTCAAATGTACACAACACTGAGTGAGTGGTGGGGTCCTCTCATACTAAATTTTAGGTTGTGGAGGAGGCCAAAATCATATGCCAGCCATTCTCAACGATCTAGAGCAATTAATCAAAGAACCTACACACACATTCCGGATCGTCCCCAACCAATTCTTGAACACACTGACCTATGTTGTTCTCAACCACTAGTCCTTCTCTCTATAAATCACCACCTTCGCATCGGTAAATCTAACCATAACCTTATATCTCTTATTTTCAATAATTTCTCTCCAACAGCTTCATCCTGCCTTATGCGTTTTTTCTGGCACTTTTTGTATTGGCGGGGACCAATTTGCGTCCGTTCACATTCATACGCTAAACTATAATTTGGAATGACTGCCCTTTTGACCCGATGACGTTTTTTCATGCACTTTGATTGGGCTGATTGGGGGGCTTTGGCGTCGCTTCTTACGCTAAACTTATAATTGGAGATGACTGCTCCTTTGGGACTCTTGATTGAAACGCCTTCGGTTTTCTCGCTCCAACTACCTCAAGGTTGGAGCTGTAGCATCGTTGGCGGATGAGCAGGATCTCATAATCTTCTTCGCGACTAATCTTTTCTCTGCTTCAATAATCAACTAGTCCATTCGATCGTGCCTTGTTCACTCCAATTGCCACTTATCAGGCTAGAGATAGCGCGTATCGGGAGTGGAAAACCTATTCTCGCCTCTCTTCTATCACTCACAGCCTAAATTTTCACTCTCACTAGAAATCGTTGCATGGGATACTCTTCGATCGACGCAAAGCGGGCTTTCATCAACGGAAAGTGCGCTAACCTCCTTGAGTTCTCCTACTGACATCTTTTTCTGAAGCCTCTCCCAAAAACATCTCTAACAACTTCTGTAAATCTGCATTTACTCTCCAACTGAAAAGTATGGCTTTCGGCGTTCAGGGTCTACTGGCAATATACTTTCCTATTTAACCGATTTATGGTATTCCGCCCTCATTGGAAACTACGGGGAGACTTGCTATGGTGGCGCTTGACATATCAAAAACTTTTGACCGGGTATGGCACGCGTAACTGCTCTCTTTCCAAGCTCCCTCCTTTGGGTTTTCCCTTCTCCTTTTGCTTACTTATGTCTAGCTTTCTTCAAATCGGCTCAATATCGCTGTGGTTGATGGAGCGACTTTCTTTTCTGTCAATAGTGGTGTTCCTCAGGGTTCGGTCTTAATCTCGCTACTAGTATATTCTTACTTTTCATTATGATGGCTTCCTCACGCTGACATCCTAACTATCCACTCATATGCCGATTACTCGACCCTTCATTCTCAAACTCATTTCAATTCTTGCTTCCTTGCTCCTTTACTTTCCAGAATTTCCTCTCGCCTTAATCTTTCTGATTCTATTCTCGCTGATCTGGATAGAAATTTCCCGATTGGGGGTCGTCCTCAACGCTTAGTGAAATTCATTATTTTTAAAAACTCAACTTCTTAACATCTCCCCTCCCTCTCTAAAAACCTTCTAACTTTCCTTATATCTTTCGAACGGTTTCCTTCGTCTCTCACTGTTGACAATATAAACCATCTTGGCCTTAACATAAACAAAAAAATGTCTTGGAACCTCACATCACAACGGTTGCTAGGGCGGTCTCAAAGAACCTGGGAGTTTTGTTTAGACTGCGAGACTTTTTTTCCTCTTCTCAGCTACTCCAGCTATACAAGGGTTCTCATCCGCCTTGTATGGAGTACGTTCTCAAATAGCGTAGGGGGGTTCTGGTTTCCACCCGGCTTTTGGGAAGGGAAGGTCAAAAGCCAAAAATCTGTGTTTCTGTACTTTCCAGTTCACTGAACCCCTATCGTAATGGTGTGGCAACGAATACTTGGTACTTTTATCTCAGAAATTTCCAGGGTTGTAACTGTTTTATGTTTTAATTTTTTCCGTTCGATAGTGTTTGATCTACAAGTTAATTTAACAATTCTCATTCTCACATTTTTACATACTCTCTTGCTGCTGGAGGTGTTCTTGAATTTGTTCAATGTTTTGTACTGCAGCTTGCATTTCAGATAAATCTGGTATTTGTACTGGAGCTTGCATTTCAGATAAATCTGGTAATGTTGTGAGAGGATTTGACGCAATCTTTTGCTTTCGGTTCTATGATTTGTTCATTTTACGTTTCAATTCCCTGGCGATTTCTTCTAATCTTGGGTATCATTACTTTTGTTTAATTAAAAAACTCTTTAAATTCCTGAGAAGACAATTTTTGAACTTTGAAGTCTTCACTTCACTTTTTAAGAATCGTTTATGGTTGCTAAGCAGGTCAGAATAATCTGGAGAATCTATTTGCCTATTGGGGAATGGGGAGGGAAGTGTGAGGGATATTGGAGAGTCGGACAAATTAAGGATTGCGTTTTCTTGAGATTCTGATAAAGTTAAATTTTCGAGGGAAAGGTTTGTCTGGTCTTCCTCTGTTTCAGAGTTGCCAATTATATGATTATTTTATTTTCTCTTTGGGTTCCAATTATTGTTTTTTGTTTTTGTTCCATTGTAGTTATTAATAGCATTAGAGTTTGTTTTAATTCTAGTATTACGTCACTTTTGTGTTGTGATAGTGCTAGTATTGGCAGGGGTTTTGACAATTGGTTATTTTGACTTCAGTGTTGACAAATTGCTGCCTGCGGCATGGCACATAGTCGTTATTTCCTACGTGTTGCCATTTTGGATGACTTTGTAAATTATGAGGACTTTTATATTAAGTATATATATATACTATATATATATATATCATTATATATATAATATATTATATAATATATATATACTATATATATATATATATATATATTATAGTATTATATATAATATATAATATTATATATATATATTATAAATAATAAATAATAATATGAACTTTATACCAAAAAGTTGTAATAATATAATAATAATAATAATATTAAATCATCAATAAATAATAATAAATAATAATAATAATAATAATATAATAATAAATAATAATAATAATAATAATAATAATAATATAATGAAATAAATAATAAATAAATAAAATAAATAAGATATAAACGCCTCCACTATCGAGAATCAAACGCGCGCCGCCAGATAAGGACTCTCAGAGAGCCAGCGTGACCTTGGGGGTTTCGACGAAACCTGTCAGCCCTTACCTACTATTTTGTGCTCTTCTGGGCACATCATAAGTGCTATAACAAATTACTTCAAAGTTTAAGTTACTCTTTAATTTGTATCGTAAATGAGAATATATATATATAATAATATATATATATTATATATTATATATATATATATATATATATATATTATATATTTATAATATATATATATATATATATATATATATAATATATTATATATATATATATATAATAATATATACTACTTATTTATATATATTATATATTATATATTAATGTATATATATACATATTATATAATATATTATATATCTTATATATATATATATATATATACTATATATATATATATATATATAATTATATATTTATTATATACTATATATATATCATATATATATATATATACTTATATAGTATATATATATTGTATATATATATATATATATATATATATATACTATATATATATATATTAGTATATATATTATATAAAATATATATTATATAAAATATATAGTAATTATTAATTATTATATATTATATTATAATATATAATATATATTATAATATAAATTATATATATATAATAATAATATAATATATATATATTATATATCTTATATATATTATATACTATTATAGTATATATATTATATATATATATATAATATATATATTTCTATTTACGATATAATATAAGAATTCCTCATTTAATAATTTTAAAAAATTAGAAAACTTTCCGTGTTGCTATATATATATAGTAGTAGGGCGACAGGTTCGTCGAACCCCAAGGTCACGCTGGCTCTCTGAGAGTCCTTATCTGGCTGCGCGTTTGATTCCTCGATTAGTGGAGCGTTTATTATCTTAATTTATTTATTTAATTTAATTTTAATTTATTTATTATTATTATTATTATTATTATTATTATTATTATTATTATTATTATTATTATTATTATTATTATTATTATTATTATTATTATTATTATTATTTTACTTAAATTTTATTATTAATTATTAATAAATTATGTTAATATTATTATTATATTAATAATAATATTATATATATATATATATATTATATATTATATATATATATATATAATATTATTATATAATATATATATATATATAAATATATATATATTATATATATTATTAATATATATATATATATATATATATATATATAAAGTCCTTCATATTTACAAGTCATCCAAAATGGCTAACACTAGAAATAACGACTATGGTGCCAATGCCAGCAGCAGCAATGTCAACACTGAAGTCAAAAATAACAATGGCAAAAACCCCTGCAATACTAGCACTAATAACAACAACAACAAAAGTGACGTTAATACTAGAATTAAAACAAACTCTAATGCTATTAATAACTACAATGAAAACAAAAACAAAAACAATAATGGAAACCAAAAGAGAAATAAAAATAATCATATAATTGGCAACTCTGAAACAGAGGAAGACCAGACAAACCTTTCCCTCGAAAATTTAACTTTATCAGAATCTCAAGAAAACGCAATCCTTAATTTGTCCGACTCTCCAATATCCCTCACACTTCCCTCCCCATTCCCCAATAGGCAAATAGATTCTCCAGATTATTCTGACCTGCTAGCAACCATAAACGATCTAAAAAGTGAAGTGACTTCAATCAAAATTGCTTTTCAGGAATTTAAAGAGTTTAATAAACAAAAAGATAATGATAAAGATAAAGAAATCGCAGAATTGAAACGTAAATTGAACAAATTAGAATCCGAAAGCAAAGATGCGTCAAATCCTGTCTCACAAATACCAGATTTATCTGAAATGCAAGCTCCAGTACAAATACCAGATTTATCTGAAATGCAAGCTGCAGTACAAAACATTGAACAAATTCAAGAACACCTCCAGCAAGAGAGTATTAAAAATGTGAGAATGAGAATTGTAAATTAACTGTAATCAACACTATCGAACGAAAATTAAACATAAAAGTACAACCCTGTGAAATTTCTGAGATAAAGTACCAACATCGTGCCACAAAGATAGAGGGTCAAGTGAACTGGAAAGTACAGAACAAGATTTTGGCTTTTGACTCAACCCTGTCCAAAAGCCGGGTGAAACCAGAACCCCCCAGATATGAGAACAGTACTCCAACAAAGGGCGGATGAGACCCTTGTATAGCTGGAGTAGCTGAGAAGAGGAAAAAAAGTCTCGCAGTCTAAACAAAACTCCCAGGTTCTTTGAGACCGCCCTAGCAACCGTTGTGATGTGAGGTTTCCAAGACATTTTTTTGTTTATGTTAAGGCCAAAAGGAGTATTATATTGTCTCATTACAGGATGAGACGAGGAGAAACGCGTCGAAAGATATAAGAAAGTTAGAAGGTTTTTTAGAGAGGGAGCTTTGTAGAAGTTGAGTTTTTAAATAATTGAATTTCACAAGGTTGAGAGACGACCCCAAATCGGAAATTCTAGTCCAGATCAGCGAGAATAGAATAGAAAAGATTAAGACGAGAGGCAATTCTAGAAAGTAAAAGAAAGTGAGGCAAATTGAAATGATTGAAGAGTGAGGGTCGAGTCTCGCATATGAGTGGATAGTTAGATGTGCAAGTGAGAAGATCAATTAAATGAAAAGTAAGAATAAAGTAGGAGATAAAGACCGAACCCTGAGGAACCCAACTATTGACAGAAAAAGAAGTCGTTCCAATTAACCACAGCCGATATTGAGCGACTTGAAAGGAAAAAGCTAGACATAAGTAAAGCAAAAGGAAGAAGGGAAAAACACGGTAGCATCCGGAGGTTTCAAGAACAGTACGACGTGCCCAATACCCGGGTTCAAAGGCTTTGATATGTCAAGCGCCACCATGCAAGTACTCCCCGTGAGTTCCTAAGAGCGGAATAGCCATAAATCGGTTAATTTATAGGAAAGTATATTATGCCAGTAGACCCTGAACGCCGAAAGCCATACTTTTCAGTTGGAGAGTAAATGCAGATTTACAGAAGTTGTTAGAGATGTTTTTGGGAAGAGGCCAGAAAAGATTTGTCAGTTAAGGTGAACCTAATGGAGTGTTAGCGCCACTTTCTCTTAATGCATAAGCCCGCTTCTTAGCTCCGATCGAAGAGTTATCCTGCAACATTTTCTTATAGCTAAGTGAAAATTAGCGTGAGTATGATAGTGGAGAACGAGATATTTTTTTCGCCACTCTCGATACGCGCTATCTTTCTAGCACTTGATGGCCAGAAACAAGCACGATCGAACTAGTGATTATGAAGAGAGAAAGATTTAGTCGAAGAAGGAATGAACCTGCTCATCCCGCCAACGATTACAGCTCCAACCTTAGTGGCAGAAACCGAAGCGTCATCAGAGTCAAAGCAGTCATTCCAATTATTAAGATTAGCGTAAAGCGAACGCAAAGCCCCCAATCAGCCCAATCATAGTGCATTGAAAAACCACGTCATTCGATCCAAAGCAAAGTCATTCCAATTATAGATTTAGCGTAGAAATGCGACGCAAGGCCCCCCAATCAAAGTGCCAGAAAAAACGCATAAGGCAGGATGAAGCTGTTGGAGAGAAATTATTGAAAATAAGAGATATAAGGTTATGGTTAACCAATAGGAGCGAAAAAATGGTGTATTTATAGAGAGAAAGGACTAGTGGTGAAACATAGGACAAGTGTGTTCAAGAATTGGTTGGGTCGATCCGGAATGTGTGTAGGTTCTTTGGATTAATTGCTCTAGATCGTTGAGAATGCACTGAATGATTTGCCTCCTCCACACTCTTAAATTTAGTTGAGAGGAACCCCAATCACTCAGTGTTGTGTACATTTTGAATCCCCTATCACGAGACTTCAGATATTTGATGAAGAAAATTCGAATATAAGATAGGTCTTCGTGAAATAAGTAGTAAGAATATTCAAAGAATAAGAGTGAAAAAATCTGTCTATTAGGAGACAATAGCGAAGCTACAGATTATTGTAGTTGAGGAGAAAGATTTTGACCACAAAGCCGATCGCGGTTTACGAAAGAATTTCGAGATTCGCTAGACGTGTTTACAGGAAGTATCATAGTTTACATAGGCAACAACTCCCTTCAGAGCGGAAATTATGAAATAAGTTATAGTTGGATACATTGAAAAGAGTTCAGAGAAATTATTTCTTAGCCATTAGAGTCTCAAGAACAAGAGTCAGGGTTAGGTGTTAAAGTTAGAGAGCGTGATATTCCACAGAGGCAAAATTAGATTTTAAGCCGCGGAATGTTGGTAAAGTTAATGTAAAGCCCGCGCCTACTCAAATCTGCCATCTTTTCACACACATAGCACAATAGAACAATAGCAAAAACAAACGTAAAACAAAACGGAGAATATCGGGATAAAAAATGAACACACACTAAATACTAACTTAAAAATTTGAACTAAATTAAGTAATATATATATTATATATATATATATATATAATATAATAAATTATTATATTAGTATATATATATATATATATATACTATATACTATATATAATATATATATATATATATATAATTATAATAATATATATATATATATAATATAATATATATATATATATATATATATATTTACATATAAATAATAATAATAATATATATATATATATTATACTATATATAATATATATTATATATATATATTTATAATATATATTATAATATACATAAATAATATTATATATACATATATAATATATATATAATATATATATATATATATATATATATATTTATATATATAATATATATATATATATTATTATATATATATACTATATATATATATATATATATATATATTATATATATATATATTTATATTATATATATATATATATATATATATATAGTATATTTTAATATATATATATATATATATATATATATAATATTATATATAATTTTATATATAATAAATAATATATATATATATTATATATATATATATATAATATATATATATATATCTCATTTAATCACTAATATATATATATTATATATATATATATATATATATATATATTATATATATTTATATATATTATATATATATATATATATATATATATATATATATATATATATATATATATATTACTTATATATTATATATATATATATTATATATATATATACTATATATATATATAATATACCCTAATATATATATCAGTAAAACAGAAAAGGTCAAATATATATATATATATATATATATATTATATATATGATATATATATATAGTATATATATATATATATATATATTATATAGTATATTATATATATATATATATCATATATATATATATACTACCTATATATACATATACATATAGGTATATAATAAATACCTAATATATATATATATATATATGTATATATATTTATTATATATTATATAATATAAATATAATAATATCACCTATATATTTAGATAATACTATAATATAGTATATAATATATATATATATATATATAATTATATATTATATATATACTATTATAATATATATAATGATAATATAATAATTATATATATATATATATATATAATAAGTAATATATATATATATATAATATATGATATAACAAATAGTTATATATATATAATATATTATATAATAATTAAATATATATATAATTAAATAATATAAAAAATAACATAGTATATATAAATATATTAATATCATAATACTTATACTAATTATACCTAATTAAATATCTTATACTATACCTATTTATATATCTATAAGTATATAATAATATTATAATATTATGTATATACCTATATATATAATATAGTAATATAATATAGTAATATACTAGTATATATAAATATATAATTATAATATATATAGTATATATATATATAGTATATATAATTATATAATAATTATATATATATATATTATATATAATATATGATATATATTAATTATTATTTAAATTATATATATAATATATATAGTTATATATAATATATATATACTATATATATATATATTATCGGGATGGCACGAAAAACAGGTCAAAATGAAAAAAATTCAACTTGATTTTTTTTACTTGATTTTATATTTTTTTTTTATAAAAAAATCACGATTTTTTTGATTTTATTGATTTGTTTGATTTTTTTGATTATTTGATTTTTTTTATATTTTTTTTTATTTACTTTTTCGTTATATTTAAGTGATTTAACTTCAATAGAAACAAAAAATTAAAAGAAAACTATATATATTATGAAGTTTTTAATTATATATTTTTTTTTCAAATTTTCAACAAACGTTAGAATTGTAACCCGTAAGTCTGTTTAACATTCTTATAGTGTTGCTGTGGTTTTTGTTTTCCAATTGTACCACGATGTTCAACCCAAGAGCGTAGGGCCTAGGGTTAAAAACTTAAAAATTGAAAATTAATGCCAGATGCAGACTAATTATATATGTTGTTTTTGTATAATGTCGTATAATAGATATGTTAGAGCAGTATTTGAATATTGTTTACAGTTTTAGCACTATCATTAGAAAAGACATAGATATGCTGGAGATCGTGCAACAACAAAGCAATTCGAGGAGGTAGATTTTTGCTTTGAAGGATAAGAATAGGCGTAATTGTCTAGATATGGTCCATGCGGCTTCTTAAGTATTATTCTTATTTATTATTAATTATGGGTTGACTGGGACAGACTCGATAGGCCCATATGAGGCTTCCTTACGTTAATTATTTTTAACTTATTATTATTAACTTGGTTGAACTGGGACAGTCTAGATAGGCCCTTGCTGCTTCTTAAGTATTATTTATTCTCAAATTATTATTTGAAAATGATTTAGTTAAGTGTACTGGGACATTCTAGAGGGGCCAATGCGGCTTATCTTAATTTTAATCAATTTTTATTGGTTGACTGGGACTGTCTTTTAAAAAAGGATCGATGCCGACTTCTTAAAGTATTATCTGGTATTTGTTTTTAATGAATTTTGAACTGGGACAATTTTCTAAGAGGGCGTCAAATGCGGGTTTCCTCAATTATTATTTTATTATTTAATTAATATACATATATATTATATATTCTATATATTCATATATATATATATAATATATAAAATATATATATATATATATAATATATATATACTATATATATATTATATAATATACTATTATGTATATATAATATATATATTATTCTGTGAATAGGGACAGTCTAGGTAGGCCTATGCGGCTTTTTTTCTAGTATTATTCTTATTTATTTGTTTATTATGGGTTGATTCTGCGAACATTCTAAGAGTGGCCATGCGGCTTCTAATTATTATTTTTATGGTTGAGTGGAAAACAGTACTAAATAGGACCCACTAATAAAAGCTTCTTATTGTATTATTCCTTATTTATTACCTGGGTAGACTGTGGACATATACTAGAAGAGGTAAATGCAGCTTTTCTTAATTATTATTATCAGAAATAATAATTAAGAAGCTGCATAACCCTGTCGTAGAATGTCCCCAGTCCAACCCATAATATAATAAGCCAATAATACATTTAAGAAGAGGCATGGTCCCAGATTTAAGACTGTCCAGCTTAACCAATAAAAACTAATAATTAAAAAGCCGCATATTGGCCCTCTAAGATTCTTTCCAGTCAACTCCCATATAAATATTAAACTAAGAATAATCAATTAACAGCCGTATAAGGGCATAGTCTAAGACTAATTATAGGTAGAGTAGAACACTATATCAACCTGGGCCGGAATAATGACTTATATAATAAAAAAAATAGTAATTAGAAACCGCAGGACCCCTTCTGGAATGTCCAGTCAATCATAATAAATAAGAAATAATGATCTTAAGAAGCGCTTGGTCTTTTTTAGACTGTCCCAGTCCACCAATAAAATTAATAACTAAGAAGCCGCATTGGCCCTTCTAGAATGTTCCAGTCAACCCAATAAATAAAATAATAACATTAAGAAAAATAACTTAAGATATGTCCGCACCTGGGCCTTCTAGATCTGTGCAGTCAACCAATAATAACCTTTATATAATTTAAATAATTTAATTCATTAAGAAGCCACATTGATCGCTCTAGAATGTCCCAGTCAACTCATTATAAATAAGAATAATACTTAGAAAGCCGCATAGTCCTTTTTAGACTGTCCCAGTCGACCAATAAAAATTAAAAAATTGAGAAACCTCATTGGCCCCTCTAAGAATGTGTCCTTCAGTCAACCCAATATAAATTGGGTGAATTTAAGAATAATTTTTTTAATAATATAAATGTAATTAAATGAATAGTATTTATATTATAGAATCCACATGGGCCTACCGTAGGACTGTCCCAGTCCAACCAACATAATTAATAATTAAGAATCAATCATTCTTAATTATGCATTGGCCTCACTTGAATGTCCCAGTCAATCCATAATAATTAATAAATAAGAATAATAATTCAGAAGCCGCATGGGTCTATCTAGACTGTTCTAGTCAACCCATAATAATTAATAATTAAGAATAATTTATTTTTAAATTTTAATTTGTTATGGGTGTTGACTAGACTCTAGATAGGCCCAATGCGGCTTCTAAATTATAATAACTATTCATTAATTACATTAATTATTTATTAAAAATTATTTGTTATTAATTTTTTATGGTTGACTGGGACATTCTGGATGGGCCATATGCGGCTTCCATCATATTTATTAATGTTTAATTCTCTGTTGGACTGGGGACAGTCTAAAAAGGACCATGCGGCTTCTTAAGGTATTATTCTTATTTATTATGAGTTGACTGGGACATTCTAGAGGGATCAATGTGTCTTCTTAATTATTATTTTTAATTATTATTTATTAATTGGTTGACTGGGGACAATCTAGATTGACGTGATTTAAGTATTCTTAAAGTATTATTATTATTTTCATTATTTCTTAATGGGTTGGACTGGGACATTCCTTAAGAAGGGCCAAATGCCGGCTCTTTCTTATTATTATTTTCTTTGTTGACTGAGAAGTTCCCTAAAAAAAGACACTGCGGCTTCTTAAGTATTATTCTGATATTTTAATTATGAGTTGACTGGGACATTCTAGAGGGTCAATACAGCTCTCTTAATTAATATATTTTTAATTATATAACCCTATATATATATAACTTTACTATTTATTATATATTATATATATTACATTTATTATATATATAATTTCTTATATATACTACTATATCTTATTAATACATACCTTTATATATATAATATACATTATTTAATATATATGTATAATTATATATTAATTATATTATATTTATATATATATTATATATTTATATATATATATATACTATATATATATATATATATATATATATATTATTTATTAATATATAAATGTTAAATATAAAAAAATATAATTAACCATATAAAAGTAAATAAGTATATATCACTATATATACTACAAGTAAGTCACTCGCAAAAATACAAAACAGAGGGAGAGCTAACGAGAACAAAACACCCAAATCATTTCACTACCGAAAAATTCGTGCTATGAGACCACCCCCTGAAAAACTGAAGGATTACCTGAGCAAACCCCTTTCAGGAAAACCTGGAGCGAGCGATTTCCGGGTGGATAGAATAAATATGGTCTTGACGACTTTACCAAAGGTTTTATTTTTTAATTTTGTTACGAAGCCCACCCCCCTCGTTTCGCTCGGAGATGTTCTGGAAGACGCTTTTCCAGCCTTCTTTTTCGCTCGCTTCGCTGCTAGCACAGTTACCCAAAAAGAAAATATCTCATGAACTCATTTTCTTCGAAAAATAAAAAGAAAATAGAATTTTTATGACAAACTTTTTTTAAAATTCTCTCTCAGTCGAAACTTGAACCCATGCGGTGTGAGACTGAATGAGGGAATGAGAAAAAAAACCTTCGTGTTACCACTGCGCCATGAATGCACAACGGGAAGATGTTGAGAAATGATTTATATATATTTTAGAAATAGATTATTAATAATCGTAGAGTTGTACATCATTTTATATGGATAGTTTTATTGGAAATTGTTAAAATCCATTTATAATAAAAAAAAATCTTTAATAAATAGGGAGATATTAATTGAACTTGATGATAAAAATATTCAGTTATTGGAGGAAGTTTATTCGGAGACATTCCAATACGTTGTTCATTTTGTAAGAGCCTACAAACACTTATGGTTCAAGATTGTGAACAATTCTATAATTGTGTCAGACTTGTAAAAAATTATCGCAAAGTTCTAAAATTGAATATGATAGCCGCAATTTAGTAAATACGTATAAAAGAAATGAATACAATGAAGAAGCTTATCATTCACAATATACACAAAATAATAATGAACCATTAAAATATTCCTCAAGTATATATTTAGAAAAAGTTATTGATAAATATTATAAAAACTTTAAAATATTCTAGATTATTCTAGAAGCTGAAAGGATACAATAATTAAAGTCAGTAGAAGATTCAAATTTTTATCCCTTAGGCTGTTATAGCTCAGTGGCAAAGCATTCGACTCAAGACTCAGAGATCTCGGGTTCATCCCAGACAGGATCAAGTTTTTTAAATAATGATATATGAAATTTAATTAAGAGCAAAGAATGACAAGAAGAAGAAAAACAGTCCACTCAAATTAAACTAAACAGCAAAGAATGACAAGAAGAAGAAAAACAGTCTACTCAAATTGGACTAAACAGCAAAGAATGACAAGAAGAAGAAAAACAGTCTACTCAAATTGGACTAAACAGCAAAGAACACAACACATAAAGATCGTTGAATAACTAATAATATAATAATAATAATAATAATAATAATAATAATATAATAATAATAATAATAATAATAATAATAATAATAATAATAATAATAATAATAATAATAATAATAATAATAATAATAATAATAATAATAATAATAATAATAAAAATAATAATAATAATAAAAATAATAATATCTAATTCATAAATTTTAATCTCCGTAGTATAATAATAATAATAAATAATATCTTATAATAATTTAATAATAATAATAATATAATATTCATATAATAATAATAATAATAATAATAATATTAATAATAATATAATTATAATATAATAGTAATTGATAACAAATAAGTAATCAGATAATAAAAAATTAATATTAAATATTATAATAATAATCCTATAATAAAATAATAATGAATAATAATATAATAATAATGATAAAAATAAAAATAATAAAAATAATAATAATAATGATTATAACATTGAAAAAAATTGAAAATTTGATGAAATATTTTAAATGTAATAAAAAAATAAAATTTAAGAGGACAAGTGTCACAATTTAATTATTGTACATATGAAAAGTGAAAAAATTTATATGTAAAAAAAAAATGTTAATATGGAATTTTTCCTGGAATTCTGGAAAAATCTACGGATTCGAAAAATACATTTTCAATTTGTTAAATGTTAAATTTCTGCTCTACTTAACATATAAAGATAAATGATGTATGGATTTATAGGTTTCCAAATGCAAGGTCGAATCTGTTATTATTTTTAAGGTATTTTTAGTAAGAGAAAAAAAAGGATTATTAAAAATAATTTTAAAAATACAGAATAAAGAAAGGTATAAGAGCAAATTGAAGAACTCATGAGTTTGGAAATATAATATTTTTATTTTTCCTAAAATAATAGAATAATAAAATGGCAAGTTCTGGGGATGAGCAAAATCCAAAAATGACATAATAAAAAAAACTTTAATAAAATAGCAAGATCTGGGCATAATGGAAATGAAAAGACATAATAAAAAAATGCTATTATAAAATGACAGTTTGTGAGATCTGTAATACTAAATTAAAAAATTTTTAAAATTCATGTAAGAAATAATAAACATATGAAAAATACAAATCAATCATTATTTTAATTTGGAATTATTTTGTTAAAAAGTATACTTAATGTGTAATAAAAGCGTTTCTAAACCTTAAAATTCACGAGAAAAGTAAGATTCATCAAAGAAATTCAATGTAGTGAGTTTATAGTGATAAGAGAGAAGAATTCAAGGTAATTTTAAAAGCCTATTGTTATACAAATAAATATATTGACCCAAGAACATTTATTAACAATATGATGAGCACAGGTGAAAATAAAACAAGAAAAATTGGAAAAATTTAAAATTAAGTCTTTCTCTTTACGTTTAGATTTTATAAATATTTACCTGATGAAAGAAAAAACAAACGATAAATAACTGGTTTAATAACGGTTCTATGACAAGTATAACAAACAATTTCTCAAACCAAAGAAACTATGTATTTGATGATAAATAAAATTGAAGAAAAGTATGCAAATTTTAAAAGAAGGATCGGGATGGGTCATCAATGAAACTTTTGGACTTTTGGAAATAAAAAAAGGCAAAATATAAATAAATAGAAATGTTCACCTTATCGGAACTACGTTAAATATAAAAACTAAATTTAGTTTTAAAAAATTCAAAATAAAATATTATGAATGTGCGTCATTTTTGATCTGATTGTTTAGATGAAGACAATCTACATAGATTATCAACAAGAATAAAAAAAAAGATCAAAAATTAAGATTGGAAGGAAAGAATTTAATTTTCAATTAAAACAGAATAGTAAATTTGAGAACCAAAACGATGTGTCTCAGCTAGCATATTTGGACTTGATGAAAAGAAATATATTATATCTTTAAATTGCAAAAAAGTTGAGAAAACTAAACAAGTTGATTTACTTTTATATCAAATGATAAAATACACATTACATTATATACTGATGAAGCATTTGAGTCCATTCATAGATAAAAGAATAAAGAAGAGAAAACTTATCATGTCGATTTTGTTTTTTTGGTTTTTAAGAAAACAAATTGTGAATAATCATTTACCAGAATGTAGGGTTCATAAACCGGTAAGAATGGAACTATCTGAATCAGTTTAATTTAAACTGTATTGTAAACGATTCAGACATAGATTTGTTATATAATACGAAGACCAAAAAGCAACTTATAAAAGATACAAACGAGTCAACCAGATCCTAAAATCTTAACCGTTAACCACTCTGAAACATCAGCCAAGGCAGTTGTTGCGTTGTTATACTAGTGATGTAGATGAATATTCAAAGCTCGAAATATATGAAGGTAAAGCATCAAATGTTATTAGAAGATATTTAATTTCCAGGAAACAAGGTTATATTACTAAATAGACATTCTGTTTCCTTCAAGAAAAAATGAATCATGAAAGTGCTAATGACTGCTATTAATGTAAAAAAGAATACATGAATGAGTCCAAAGGGTAATGGGATGTAATCATTTAATAGATGATGGGTAAACTTACTCTCCAAGTTGTAATTACAAATTAAATCTACCTAAAATTTATTCCAATAATAATTCACAACTTATCTAAATACGTGTCATTTATTCGTTAAAGGAATTTGGATGTACCGTGGTGAATTAAAGCAAAATTCCTCAAACGGATGAAGCATAGGTTTCAGTCAGTTTATAAAAGTTGATGAAGAAACAATCTCAACAAGCATGGAGTTATTTCTCGATAGTTTTAGATTTATGTCATCGTCCCTAACTAACTGTCAATTTAGAAAATGAAGGAAATTTAAAAGGTTGTGCAGTAGTCCAGTGGACGGTTTCATTCCACTAACTAAAGAACCTTTATTAGAGTTGTATTACAAACTATATATTTATTTGAATTTAATGTTAGAATTATTACAACCTAGCATTATTTTATTAATTATATATTTATATTTATTATTGTTATTAAACTGAATAACATTTTATAGTTTTGGATTACATTCACAAATTTCTAAGTCATTATTTTTATATTAAAAGGATAGAGATATTTTACATTAAACCATTCTTAACATTATGTATTTATTCTTTAGATGTATTCTGGAATTCAATTCTTTAATTTATGTAACTTCATTTGTTATTTTGATCTCTGAGTTGATCAAGTTTATTATGTTGATTTATTGTTATATTCTTATTTATTCATTTATTATTTATTAGTAAATATTATTAATAGTCAAACATTCTGGATTATACAATCTACTAAATAAGATGTTAGTTTTATCATGACATTATTGTATTTAGTTGCGTTTATAGAATGATTGATGTACGACTAGTTAAAATTGAAGAGCAAACTCCAAAACTATAAACCAAATTTTGAATCG
>JABUQX010125143.1:5000-10000 GCA_015478945.1 Trachelipus rathkii
CGAAGGGTTTGCGCCAAACGGTTTGCGCAGCAACCGTTGTACGACCCCACCCCTAATTTTCGACCAACCCTTTGGTCTTCCATGGGTCAATTTTGGCCCACCCTAATTTTTGGCCACCCTTTAGGGGCTTAGCCCTATTTTTTGATGTCTTTACCTTTTTTGTCCTTGACTTTTCTCCAAAGCTTGCCAGATACCATGGGTCAATTTTGACCCACGGTAATTTTTTTGGCCTTCCTTTAGGCTTTAGCCCTTTTGTTGATGTCTTAACTTGTTTGAACCATGATATTTCGGCCTGACCTTGCCAGTACCATGGGTCAATTTTGGCCACGCTAATTTTTGCCCACTCGTGGCCCACCCGTCCCATATTTCGTTCCTAACTTGAACGTATGTATGGATCTATCCTAACTTGAATCACCCTACACAGCACACTACACACACCATCACACGACCACCACCACACACACAGCACACACACACACTCACACAAATACACTTATCCTGACAAGCGATATAATAAGCACAAAGTAGAAAAGATACTCCCAGTTTTAAATTAATATCACCAAGATTTACTTACACCTCACACATCAGATTTTACTTACCACACAGATTTACTTAGACACGCAGTTTAACTTACAAGCTCACACAGATTTTACTTACCACTCAACACAGATTTAACCTTAACACACACAGATTTAACTTACACACACACAGATTACTTTACACTCACACACAGAATTTACTTACACACCCAACACCAACACAAACCACACACCCACACACACACACACCCACACACACAACACACACACACAACACACAACTTATACACAACATTCACTATGACACTTACATTTTCCCCTAGGCACTTACATTTACACTTATACACCCGTACAAACACACTACCAACCCTTTGTCTTCCATGGGTCAATTTTGGCCCACCCTAATTTTGCCATCCCTAATTTTTCGGCAGCCCTAATTTTTTTTTCGGCCAACCCTTTTGGTCTTCCATGGGACAATTTTGGAGAAACCAAATTTTTTCGGGTTCAACCCTTTTGGTATTCCAGGTACAATTTTTTTGGCATTGGTAACTTTTTGAGACCCTTGTAGCTTTTTTGATGGCTTGATGGTTCCAATCACCTAAGAAGTTCTAGTGAATGTTCTATTTAGTGTTCTATGATTTAAGTTCTATGAGTATTTAGATGAGTGCCAGTCAGTGCCAAGGGAGTGCCAAGAGGCCAAATGATGCCAAGTGGTGCCCAATGAGTGCTAAGTGAGTGCCACAAGTGCCAACTGAAGTGCACATAGTGCCAACTGAGTGCCACTTTTCAAGCCTTTTCTAGCCTCCCCTGAGCTAGAATAGCCCTAATATTAGGTGTCTACCCCTAGGTTATAAGGGATGAGGATTCGATTGGTGTATATAACAAGTTGCTAGGATGCTTCTTACTATGAGTTAGTCTTTTGCCTAACACTTATTAGCCTATATTATATATATATATATATATAATATATATATATATATATATATATATATATATATATATATATATATATATATATATATATATATAATATATATATATATATATAAATTACTTTGCCCACACACCTATAACACACATACATTATGACACTTATACACACATTCCACTATGACACTTATACACACTATGACACTTAATAAGCACTTACACTCTCCATTAAACACTTACACTCACACTCCCATAGACACTTTCACTTACATACTAAAACTTATAAGCACTTACACTGAGCCATAGAACACTTACCTAGCCCATATACACTACACTCATCACACAGATGCACTTACATTTACACTCACACACTCGATAGACTTTGATGCTCAACTTTGATGCTCAACTGATGCCACCCTCAACATCGATGCCTCAGCATTGAATGCTCACTTTGAATGGATTGATCCACAGCATTGAATCATTTTCTAACCTTTCTAGCTTTTCTACCCTCCATCATAGAACAGAGCTAATATCGATGTCTTCCCCTAGGTCATAATTGGAACACCAGGGCGCCGCATGCGCCCTCCGCGCAAAGTCAGTCGAACACCGCACCCGCAAGGTGCGACCCGCCGCGTACCCGCCCGCCGCGCGCGCCCGCAGGCGCATATTTCCCGCGTTCCCGCCCGCCGCGTGCGCCCGCAGCGCAATATTCCCGCGCGAATGAAAGATATATATACTATGAGTCATTCATTTTTATTTCATACTTAAACATTATTATTAAAAAATTTTCAGCGATCCTAAACTGTAACTCATTACATATCATTATTATTTAACACATATTTCATAGTTGTGATATCAATGTAAACTATTCAAAAAATTTCATTTCAAATATACTATGAGTCATTCATTTTTACTTCACACTTAAACATTTTTTATTAAAACATTTACATTACAACCCTTAAAGCTGTAAAACAGTAAATCAATAGCCCAATTGCCTAGCAACAGAGGGAGATAGTAAGGGTTTGTTTTAACTGATTTGCTGATTTACTGTTTTAACTTTATATATTTATTAACATTATTTAATTCTTTTATATTTTTTACTTAATACTTTTTTAAATTTATAATTTTTTTTAAACATTGTAATGTAAGAGAAAAAGCCAGAGTGGCTTGATATATAGATGGATTTTATTTTTACCTACATTGTACGATTTTAATTTAAAGAACATATACTTACATACCTTAAAGCAGTAAAATCAGTAAATCTCAATAAGGTGTTACTAGCAACAAGGATAGTTATCTTTTTTGTTTTAACTGCTTACGCTTTAACTCATATGTTTTACTGCTTTAAACTCATAATTTTTATTAACATTACATAACCTTAAAAGCAAGTAAATCCAGTAAATCAATAGAGGTGTTACATACAACCAATGGGATTAGTATGCTTTTTGTTTTACTGCTTTACTGCTTTTAACTCATATGTTTTACTGCTTTAACTCATATTTTTTACTGCCATTAAATACCTTAAAGCAGTAAATCAAGTAATCAATAGAGGTGTTACCTAACACAGGGATTAGTATGCTTTTGGTTTTACTGCTTTACTGCTTTAAAACTCATATGTTTTACTGCTTTACTGGTTTAACTCATATGTTTTTACTGCTTTAACTCCATATGCTTTACTGCTTTAACTCATAGTATCTTTATTAACATTTTTTTTATTTTATTTTTAATAACTTTTTTAATTTTTATTATTTTTATTATTTTTTATTTTATTTTTATTATTTAAAATTTTTATTTTTATTATATTTTTTAATTTTATTATTTTATATATTAATTATATTTTCTATTATTATACTTAATGTTATTGTTATAAACGAGCAATTTACTAATTATTTTTGATTTTTATTATTATATTTTATTTTTATTTATTATTTTTATTATTAATCTTAGTGTTATTACTTCATGCCTACTTTGTTATTATCATTTAACAACAGACACTATACGACACACACACACACCCACACACAACCACATCACACACACAACACACACACATCACACACCTACACCTACACACATACATAGCATACACTACATTACAACAACACAACACACACGCAACACACACTCCACACACAACACCACTTTACACTCGTCCATAGACCCAACCTGTTTAAACATATCAAATAAGTTCTTTTGTACGAACATAACGTATATTTATTTAAGAACATTTTGTTTTTTATTAAATACGTATAAACATTTTATATTACTCATGTCAAATATAACTCAAAATATTTTCAAAGTTGCTTTATAAACTTCTATTAATAAATCAATCATATCTTTGAACAAAGAATTTATTATTAACTGTTATACTTTTGTTATAATTTTAGATAACTATCAAGTTTTAAATAATTTTTACTAAGATTTTATTAATTTTATAAAAAAGCAAATATTTTAACGTACCTTAAAGCAATAAATCAGTAAATCAAGTAAGGCAAGCCCCCTAGCACCCCTCTAACACCAAGCTATGCCACGTTTTGTTCTATTGACTTACTGCTTTATATCATCTTTAGTCATGTAATAAGTATAAAAATAACAAATAAGTTCTTCTCTGCTAGCGTAACATGTATTTTATTAAAATCATTCTAGGGTTTAATTTAAAAATAACAATTATCACTTACATTTATATTATTCGCTCAATGTTAATAAAATATTTCAAAGTTTTTTTAAATAATTCGATTTTCCTTTATTATTATATCTAGTAATTGACAATCCATCACGAGAAAACACAACCACCCGCACTCCTTACAGATACGAAACTGACCTTCTCTCTGTATAAATGGGTTGATAAATTGTATGATAAGCTTTTTGACCCCGGGGCGATGTAGGCCTAATTCCAGGTCAAAATATATTTCAAACTGACCTTTTTCTGTAAAACTGTGGTGCAATAACTACGTTAGGCCTAAATTTAGGCTAAATTTAGGATATGCCCTTTTTTTGTATCCCTGGCTGACCTAAAGGGAACCCCCCACGGTTTTTATTTTGCGCCGTTGAAACACTATCAATAATTTTTTTTGGCATAAATTATCACCATTCGAAAGAGGAAAGATTTCTGTACAATATTTGTTTTAATAACATATGCAAAAAGGCGTTTAGAATTTCTGTAATTTCTTCCCAAATATCATGAATCAGCATTTTTATCAGCAATTTTTAACAGTGAATTTCTGCTGAACTATAAAAGATTTTTTCAAGCGGATTTCACTGAAATACTTGCCATACGCATATATTTTATGAAATAACTTACAAATAGCAGCAATATATAGAGAAATATTTTTTTTTTATTTTGATTTTTTTTGCTAAATCTCAACTTTTTTTTTCTCCATAAAATTTAAAAGTTATCAGAAATATACCAAAAGTTTTTATATTTGCATGAATCATGCATCAAAATGTAGTTCAATGTATACAAAATTGCAAAAAAAATAAAAGTATAAAAAGGCGTTGAATTTTTTTGTTATACCCCGAAATAGCAGCTCA
>JABUQX010125143.1:15000-17500 GCA_015478945.1 Trachelipus rathkii
AAATTTATAATTAAAAAAGTATTTTAGTAAAAATTAAAAGAAGTAAATAAGTTAATATTATAAGTTAAAACAAGTAAATCAGTCAAATCAGTAAACAAAACTTACTATTCCCTCTGCTGCTATTGGGCAATTGAGCTATTGATTTAATGTTTTACTGCTTTAAGGGTAGTATGGTAATGTTTTTAATTAAAAAAATGTTTAAGTGTGAAGTAAAATGATTGACTCATAGTATATTTGAAATGAAAAAATTTTTTGAATAGTTTACATTGATAATCACAACTATGAAATATGTGTTAAATAATAAGGTCGGTAATGAGTTACAGTTTTAGATCGCGAAAATGTTTTTATATAAAATGTTTTAAGTATGAAAATAAGAAATGAATGACTCATTAGTATATATTTTTTCCTATTCCGCGCCGGGAAATATTGGCGCCTGCGGGCGCACGCGGCGGGCGGAACGCGAAATATTGGCGCCTGCGGGCGCGCGCGGCGGGCGGGTACGCGGCGGGTCGCACCTCGGTGCGGTTGTCGACTGACTTTGCGCGAGGCGTGCGCGCCCTGTTTTTCATATGGACCTAGGGGAAGACATCGATATTAGCTCTGTTCTATGATGGAGGGTAAGAAAAGCTAGAAAGAGGTTGGAAAATGCATCAAATGCTGTGGGCATCAATCTCAAAGTTGAGGCATCAATGCTGAGGCATCGTGCTGAGGCATCAAAGTTGAGGCATCAAAGTTGAGGCCATCAAAAATATCGAGTGTGTGATGGTAAATGTAAGTGTGTATCTGTGTGTGGGTGTAAGTGTATATGGGCTAGCGTAACGTGTCTATGGCTAGTGTAAGTGCTTATAAGTGTGTATGTATGTAAGGTGAAAGGTCTATGGTGAGTGTGGAGTGTAAGTGTTTATGTAGAGTTAAGTGCTTATAAAGTGCATAGTGTCGTATAATGTCCATAGTGAACTGTGTGATAAGTGTCATAGTGTATGTGTGTAGGTGTGTGTGCAAGTAATATATATATATATTATATATATATATATTATATATATTAATATATATATATATATATATATATATTATATATATATATATAGAAGACACACTTTTCACCTATAGACATCCTATATATATATATATATATATAATAATATTTATATATATATATATAAGTCTATATGTGATAGAAAAAGACTCACACAGAATAAAAAGCATTCTAGCAACTTGTAATATACACCAATCGAATCCTCTTACCTTATATGGGTAGACACCTATATTAGGGCTATTCTAAGCTCAGGGGAGGCTAGAAAACGCTTGAAAAAAGTGGCACTCAGTTGGCACTATGTGGCAACTCAGTTGGAACTATGTGGCACTCACTTGGCACTCATTGGCACTCACTTGGCACTCATTGGCACTCATTTGGCACTCACCTGGCACTCACCTGGCACTCATCTAATACTCATAGAACACTAATAGAACATCACTAGATACTTCTTACGGTGATTGGGAACCATCAAAGCCATCAAAAAAGCTACAAGGTCAAAAAAGTTACAATGCCAAAATTGTACCCTGGAATACAAAAGGGTTGACCGAAAAATTTGGTTTCTCAAAATTGTCCCATGGAAGACCAAAGGGTTGGCCGAAAAATTAGGGCTGCCGAAAAATTAGGGATGGCCTAAAATTAGGGTGGGCCAAAATTGACCCATGGAAGACCAAAGGGTTGGTCGTGTGTTTGTACGTGTGAATAAGTGTAAATGTAAGTGTCTATGGGTAAATGTAAGTGTCATAGTGAATGTGTGTATAAGTGTCATAGTGAATGTGTGTGTGTGTGTGTGTGTGTGTGGTGTGTGTCTGTGTGTGCGTGTGGGTGTGTAAGTAAATCTGTGTGTGAGTGTAAGTAAATCTGTGTGTGTGTAAGTAAATCTGTGTGTGTAAGTAAATCTGTGTGAGTGTAAGTAAATCTGTGTGAGTGTAAGTAAATCTGCGTGTGTAAGTAAATCTGTGTGTGTAGGTAAATCTGTTGAGTGTAAGTAAATCTGTGTGTGTGTAAGTAAATCTGTGTGTGTGTAAGTAATCTGTGTGTGTAAGTAAATCTGTGTGAGTGTAAGTAAATCTGTGTGTGTGTGGTGTATGGTGTGTGTGTGTGTGTGTGTGTGTGTGGTGGTGGTGTGTGTGTGTGTGTGTAGGTGTAAGGGTGAGTGTAAGTGAATAGATCCAACTATCGTTCAAGTTAGGAACGAAATATGTGGACGGGTGGGCACGAGTGGGCAAAAATAGCGTGGGCCAAAATTTGACCCAGTGGTATCTGCCAGGTCAAGGCCGAAAATATCTGGTCAAAACAAGGTAAGACATAAAAAGGGCCAAGCCCCTAAAGGAAAGGCCAAAAATTACCGTGGGGTCAAATATGACCCATGGTATCTGGCAAGCTTTGAGAAAAGGTCAAGGTCAAAAAGGTAAAAAAAATCAAAAAATAGGGCTAAGCCCTAAGGATGGCCAAAAATTAGGGTGG
>JABUQX010125143.1:22500-33877 GCA_015478945.1 Trachelipus rathkii
GAAAGAAGGAGAAGTTAGAATAAAGTGATAAAGGTAGAAAAATTGGAGGAGACAGTGTGTAAGAGGGAGTTTAGGAGAGGTATGGAGAATAGGTGGAGAGACGTGAGAGGGACTGGAATGGGAAGGTGGAAGGGGACGTGGATGAGATTTAAAGAGGCGGTAATGTGAAGAGGCTAGAAGGGTAAGTTGGGGGGGGGGGGAAAAAAAAAAAGTATAAAAGGGTGGGGCAAAGCAGAAGGAAAGGGAGTGAATGGTGGAGTGAGGAGGTGAAGGAGGGGGTGAAAGGAAAAAAGAGGCTTATGTGAAATGGTTGGGAAGTAGGAGAGAGGAAAACTGGGAGGAATAAAGAAGGGTTAGAGTGGAAGCAAAAAGGGCGGTGGAGAGGGCGAAAAGAGAAGAGCAAAAGAGGGATGGTGTAGAAAAGTGACGGAAAAATTTGAATCGAGGAAGCTGTTCTGGAAAGAAGTACGAATAAAAAAAAGGAATGAAGAGGAGGAGGTTGGGGGAAGAAGGATTCCAGGGAGTGAGAATGGGAGTGGATAGGAGGATAGGAATAGGGTGATGAAGAGGTGGGGGGAGTATTTTAGTGGAATATTAAATGAAGTGGGTGGGGGAGGGGAAGAAGAGGTGCAAGAGTGAGGTTGGGGAGTGAATTGGGGAGGGAGGGGGAGGATGAAATACAAATGGAGGAAATTAATTAAGGGCCTTGAATAAAGGAGAAAAAAGGGAAGTCCCGCGAGGTCTGGAATGGGGTGTGAGAATGGAAATGTGCCAGAAGGGAGGTATAGGGGTGGAGGAATGGCTGTAAAGGTTATATAATTTTATGTTGGAGGAGGGGGGAGGTACCACAGGATTGGGAGGATGGTTTTGGTCCCCCCTGTTAATAAGGGGGAAAGGGGATAGGATGGAATGTTGGAATTATAGAGGTATATGTCTTTTAAGTGTGGTAGGAAAGTGTATGGGAGAATACTGATTTGAGAGAGTGAGAGGTTTAAACGGAGGGGAGAATGGGGGAAGAACAAGGAGGATTTAGGGAGGGAAGAGGGTGTGTAGACCAAGTGTTTACACTAAAGATGCTTGTGGAGAAAAGTATAAAGAGGAAAGGGAAAGTGTATGGGTGTTTTTTAGATTTTAGAGAAAGCATATGATAAAGTGAAGAGGGGTGAAATGTGGAGGGTGTTGGAGGAAAATGGAGTGGGGGGTAAATTAGGGAAAGGTATTAGGGCTTTTTATAGGAAATAGTAGAATGTGTGTGAGGGTGTTAGGAGGGGAGAGTGAGATGTTTGGTGTTAATAGCGGAATGAGGCAGGGGTGTGTAATGGTCCGCCGTGGCTATTCAATTTTGTTTTATGGGAAGATGTTTGCAGAGGAATGGTTGAGGGAGGGGAGGGGGTGCGAATTGATGAATGGGAATGAAAGAAGGGAAGTGAACATGATACTGGTTTGCAGACGATACTGCCCTAGTGGCGAAGAACGCGGAAGGGTTGAGGTATTTGGTGAGGGAGTTTGAGAGAATGTGTGGACAAAAGGGGCTTAAAATAAATCCAGGTAAGAGTAAAGTGTTAGGGGAGGGGATAGGAAAGAGAGGAAGGGGGAGGGGTTTGAGGTTAGATGGGGGTGTAGTATTGGAGGTAAAGATTTTTAGATATTTAAGGATGGATTTGGGTAAGGGTGGAGGGATGAAGGAGGAGATAGAACATAGAGTAGGAGAAGGAATGAGAGCTTTGAGTGGTCTGAGAGAAGTATGGAAAGGGGGGATTTATCACAGAAAGTTAAGATAAGTATGTTTGAAAAATTTGTGTACCAACGGTGTTGTATGGGTGTGAACGTGGGGTTTGAATGCCAGGTCCAGGAAGAAGTTGAAGTATTTGAGATGAAGGGGTTGAGAGCGGTTTGTGTGGGGTAGTAAAAGAGAGAGGATTAAGAATAGGGTGGTGAGGGAGATGATGTGAGGTGGAGGAATGGGTTTGGTGGAAGAGCGGAGAAGGGAATGTTAAGATGGTATGGGCATCTAGTGAGAATGCGAACGGAACAGACGAGTTGGTTAGGTAGAGTTTGGGAGGCGGAGGGGATAGGAAGGAAAGGAAGGGGGAGACCAAGAAGAAGGTGGATGGATGAAATAAGGAGATGCTGGAGGAGGGAGGGATGAGGGAGGAAGAGGGTAGGTGTGGCGAGAGATAGAAGTGGGGTGGAGAGGTGGGTGAGTGGCGAAGATGAGGGGAAAGTGGTGAAGTGAGAGGGCTGTACGTACACTACCCGCTCAGCGGGAAAAAGTGTAGTAAAATAATAATAATAATAATTAATATATATATATATATATATTATATATAATATATTATATATATATATAATATATATATATATATATATATATATATATATATATAATATATATATATATAATATTTATATATATTATATTCATATATATATATATAACTTACTCTGATTAGAAAGGTTTTTAAGACAGGTGTCGCCACTGCTCAATAAGAGGGGCTAGGTTTGCGGGCGTGTGTTGTACGGGAAGCTTGTTTTTATTTCACGTACCATGTCCCGCATTGCTGCAGGGTGGTGTTGGAAGTTGAAAGGTTTTGAATTTATCAACACTGCTGAAAAAACGGAACAATGAGTTTGTGTAAAATTTAGGTTTAAATGGGAAATCAGCTTCGGAGATTTATGAACTCTTAAAAGTAGCTTACGGGGACAAATGTCTGAGTCGGTCAAATGTTTTTACCTGGTTTAACAAATTCAAAGATGGCAGCGAATCAGTCGAAAATGACCCCCTGCCCGGCTGACCTTCCACTTCAACAACCAACGGAAACATTGTGAAAAAAAATCGCAATTTAGTGCGCTCTGACCGTAGAATATCAATTAAGGAGATGTCTGATGAACTGAATTTACGTTTCTACGTGGTTCAGTCAATTTTAACTGAAGATTGGAAAATACGTCGAGTGTCCGCAAAATTCATTATAAAACTGTTGTCATACCAGCAGAAACAACACCGACTTGAAGAGTCCCAAGGCCTGATTAATCAGGTCAAAAGTGACCCAGATTTGTTAATTAATCAGGATAATTACAGGCGGCAAATCATTGGTTTATGGGCATTACCCAGAAACAAAGACACAATCATCGCAGTGGAAGGGTCCAAATTCTCCACGACCGAAAAAAAACTCGACAAAGTCGGTTGAATATGTAGACAATGTTGATGTTTTTTTCGATTCTACGGGTATCGTGCATCATGAGTTTACCCCTAGAGGGCAGGTAATCAACCAGGAATACTATAAAAGTGTCCTTCAGTGTTTGCAAGAAAAAGTACGGAAGAAAAGGCATGCACTCTGGCGAGACAAATATTTGGTCATCCATCAAGTCAACATACCAGTTCATGTGGCCTTCTCAATCACTGAATTTTTGACCAATTCCAAATACCTGTGTTTCCTCAATCACCCTATTCCCCTGATATAGCTTCTGCCGACTTCTGCCTGTTTCCAAAATTGAAAATTTCGCTGAAGTGGAAACGAGTTGACTCAATTGAAGACATCCAGACAATCCGACAAGACACGTCAACATGTCTTCACTCACCAGGATGCAACTCGGTGCTAAGGATATATATCGCGATGATTTTTTCAAAACGTTTCAAGGGCAAAAGAAGCTTCCCGTACAACACCCGCCCATAAACCTATCCCCTCTTATTGAGCAGTGGCACCACCTGTCTTAAAACTTTTCAATCAGAGTAGTATATATATATATATATATATATATATATATATATATATATATATATATTTATATATATATATATATATATTTATATATATATATATATATATATATATATATATATATATATATATATATATATATATATATATATATATATATATATATATATATATATATATATATATATATATATATATATATACAGTATATATATATATATTCTATAATATCTCCTTGTGAGTTTCGAACCAGAGCGAGTTGATATGTAAGTGTTTTAACACTAGACCACGATCAGCTAAAAAGAATCTCCAACTATAGAAGAATACTCTCCTCTCAGAAGAAAAATAGTCAGCCACTATGCCAGAGCCTCCCATCTCACACTCGGGTCAAGGGTCAAAGGAGGCTTCACTGAGAGAGAGAGAGAGAGAGAGGATGTATCATCAACATTATCAATTTTAAAATTACTAACGCTCTCGCAGTTTAATAATATAGAGATATTATTAATCCCTGTTTGTGGGTTTCTAACCGGAGCCCTCGCGTTGTTATGCAAGTGTTTTACTACCAGATTACAATGAGTGGAGTCCGTTTGACTCCTCGAATGTAATTGACTATCTCTTCTAAAGTTGGAATCCCTCTTCTGCTCATCGTGGTCTGGTGGTAAAACACTTGCATAACAATGCTTGAGTTCAGGTTCGAAACCCACCACAGAAAAGATTATATATATATATATATATATATATATATATATATATATATATATATATATATATATATATATATATATATACATATATATATATATATATATTACTATTAGTTTTATTATTAAAATGTAAAGTAAATCCTAGTTATTCAATTATAGAGATGTTGATGGAATATATATATATATATATATATATATATATATATATATATATATATATATATATATATATATATATATATATATATATATATATATATATATATATATATATATATATATATATATATATATATATATATACGCAGAGTTCATTCTGAGATATTAAAAATATAAATTGCATTAATAATATGAATATATTGCACATTTATATAAGTATTATTATTACAATTAAATCATAAAGTTCACATATTTCAGTATGGTTAATATCTGGAAAAGGGATTCTATTTGCAATACAGTTATGTGTCCTTTGAACCATAAATATAATGTGATTAATTTTAAATTTAAAGAAATTGTATTGAAAATTATAATAATCACTGTACTAATTTTTTATACGTACAAACAATATTACAAAGTTAAAATAATTATAAATGCACACACACAATAATAAAAATAATAATAATAATAATAATAATAATAATAATAATAATAATAATAATAATAATAATAATAATAATAATAATAATAATAATAATAATAATAATAATAATAATAATACAATAATAATAATAATAATAATAATAATAATAATAATAATAATAATAATAATAATAATAATAATAATAATAATAAAAGATATGTACTTAGTATGATAGATCTTTTCGAGTTTGATTATAAATAAATGATTGTATAGACCTTTATTATTTAGTTCCTGTGCAGTATATCGTTAAAGAGTTTAGCTAATTTATAGCTAACTTCTTGTTTAACACTTTCTAAAAGATAGAAAGGAGGATTTATATTTGAGTTATTTCTCAGTTTTAAATTTCTTCAAATCTGATTGACATGAAATTTTGATATTAGGAAGTTGCAAGCGTCGTTTTATAATATTTTATGTTGATCTTTTAAGAATGATAGATTCAATAGTCCTATAAACAGCATTATTTTAAGATTTTTAATTAAGGGTGACGTATGATCATAAAGGTTTCTAGTATCATTCAGTAGTTGAACTATGCATTTTTGCATAAGGATTACCGAATGGATGACTGATTTGCTAGCAATGTCGTAGACTGGTAGGCAATATAGTAAATGTGGATGCATATGTGTATATAATTTATATTCCCAGAATAAATAGGTGAGTGCGTTTGTTTGATTTTAGTAGTAAACACTACATATATTTAGCTGTTTTATTTACTAGCTGTTTAATATGGTCTTTAAGATGTTAGATTCAGGAAGAGTAGATATAATCAGATACAGTGTATAAGATAAATAATAAAAATTTAATATAATTGTATGAGGATTAAATTAAATGCAAAGTGATTCAGTACTATTAGTGCGTAAGATTACAGTTTTCAAAATGCTGTAATTAAATGTTATCCCTATTAATTGGCTTATCTTAATATATTATATAAATATTTTATATATTAATATATATATTACTTTATATTATTAAAATATTATATATATATATTATTACTTAATATATATATTATTATAAGTATATATATATATATATTATATATTTCTAGATTCTTATCATTCATTAATAATGAATATCAAATTATTTAGTAATATCTATACAATATATTATATATTTATTTTATTCGAATTTTAGCTCCTATTACTAATATCTTTAATTTAAATATATTATAATTAATATTTGGTATGTTTCCAGGAGTGCTTGGACTTAGGGACTACATTACTAATAATATATATGTTACACTCCTACTTAGGTATACAATACCTTTTAAACTCTTATTATCGTTACTCCATATATAAATGAAGATAATTTTATATCACAATTATAATTAGATTTATATAAATATACATTAATTTGCCCTTTTGCGTCGCTATTATTTAGGGATCCTTAGTTAGGT
Source organism: Trachelipus rathkii (assembly GCA_015478945.1). Lineage (NCBI taxonomy): Eukaryota > Metazoa > Arthropoda > Malacostraca > Isopoda > Trachelipodidae > Trachelipus > Trachelipus rathkii. The sequence goes on from JABUQX010125143.1 coordinate 28,957, forward strand.
TATGATAAGATTTGGTTAGGTACACTAGGTCTAATTGCTGTGTTTATTTTGTTTTGACATTTCTATAATAATAACTAATAAACTCGAATCTCCTATGCACCTGATGATCTCACAGGGAGGATAACATACAGACTCTTTATTCACATGGTCACTTTTCAATAAATGTATCATATGTCTGAACGTTTTTTTAGCACAAATACATATGTTTTATTTACTTGGCTACTTTTTTTCTTTTAAAAACAACTCCAAGACCTATCCAGTCCTCCAGTTCTCTCTGTTTTTCTTATAACTTTAATTATCTCATTTAACTCATTTTTTTGGAATCATATTTAGCGTTCTTTTGCACTGATGGTATACATTTATCAAAAAAATCGTGAATGTTCTGTAAAGCTTTTAAGTTCTTGTACGCTCTATCACTAATTGCGATTATGGAGTTCAATATTATTTCATTTTTTCAACTTCATATGTTCTTCTGAAGTTCTAAGCTCTGATCAGGATATCATTATTTTTTGATCAAAGTCTGTTTTTACTTGGTGTAATGAGTTTTCAATTCATTTTGCATATACTTCCCTTTCTCTATATGTTGATGTTAATGTGTTTTGTATGGTATTTCTTCATTCTTATCACTAGATTAACTTGTATGATAATATATTCTTTTATTACTCTAACGTGAATCTTTATTTGTAATTTTAATACATGTAAAAATATGATATACAATTTTTAATTTTGCCATATTTTCGTTTTATTTATTTTCTCTCTCTTCTCTTTTTATTAGAAATCGAAGTCGCTGGAAATAGCATTGAATTATTTAAAAATTTGAAAAAATTCTACCGATAAAGATTTTTTGTAATGAGCTATATGTTGATAAAATTAATTTCCAAATTGAACATCAACTAGATATTTTCGTGCTCTCAGCATTTCTCATATTCACTTGCAACCTTCAGAAAAAAGCAGTAGTTCCAGCTCCAGTACCGTCAACTATATTGATTTATAGGTTCGGTCACAACGCTACGAGACTAGACATCTTATGTTTCAAGGTCATTTGCGATGCACCGCGTCTAGTCTAATTTAATTTATCCACATCCGCACTATGACCCACCATAGAGGCGTTTTTCTTGTAAATTGGTTTCTGTGTTCGTGCCACTGTCTTATTTAATTATTATCAATGCACTTATAACATTGTGTCGTACTCTTTATTGACAACTCCCAGATGTCTGTACGTGTTCACCTAATGACAGACTCGATTCTATAAAATATGCTTTCTTACTGCTTCTTGGTTAGACTAACAACATATAGTAGTAAATTAATAACTCGATTTACCATGAACAAAGATAATAATCAATAATTTATTAGGTATATATTATATTAATTAATTGAATAATAATATATAGACTTAGTATAATGTCAGATATGTTTCTAATTAATAAAATTAAATTGCTGTCCCTCGAGGAATAAATATAACCTAAAATAATATTTGAAGTTAATGTTAAAATAATTTTAAAAACTTTATAAAAATATTCTAAAACTATATTATATATAAGTTCAGATATGCAAAGCAGAGTAGAACTTCTTATAGAGACAATATTACCAAATCAGTATTATAATATTCAATTCATAACATGCAAACATAATAAGTAACTATAATTATTTAATAATTAATAATAATTAGAATATCTCAGCTGAGATTGATCAAATGATTTCTTTTCTAGAGATGAGAGATTAAAAGGGATTATAAATAAAGTGATTTAATGATCAAAAATCGAATATTTTAATGCATGAGATGGAGACTCCGTTCCTTTTAGAATAGTACATAGTAATTTAACTAATCGTTCATTTTCACTTAATTATTCAGATTCAAATACTTATTTAAGTTATTTAATTATATAATATTTATTTATTTATATAATTATAATTCAATTATCAATTCCAATAATTTAAGTCAATATCAATGCTATATATAACTAAAATAATTCCTAAATGTGTTGAAGCGATAATATTGAAAGTAAATTCAATTAATGATAAGGTAATTAATATGACGGAGTTGACGGAAATATGTCAATGATTTCTATATCATAAATAGTAGCAGTAGCACATGTCCTCCGCGTGATGTTTACGGCCGGAAATGTGCTTTCGCGAGGGATCCATTCATCTCAAGTCTAAGTCTGTAAGAAAATTTCTTGTTTTTATTGTCTTATACTATAGAATGTTCGAATTATGTGATCCCATACTACCTGATATATTATTAATCAATACTTGATATCATAATAAGTATTATATTATGTATTATATTTTTTATACATTTCAGTGTCATTGACTTTTCATCTCATTCGTTTTATTAATTGTATAAATTATTTTTTATTTTTATCGATTATTTATTGTGATAATCATATATTAATTTATTTAGCTCATCTAGATGCATATTTGTTTATTATCACGGCAGAAACATTATATTATAGTAATGTTAATCAATAAATTTGTGAAATTTTTTGTTTAGTTTGATTAATATTCTCTACAACTACAGTGATCTTATCATTATTTAAGTGCAGTACAGCTTAGTCTCTAGGGATAGCCTTTCATGATAGTCGAGTATATGATTTATTTGAATGGATATTTGTATGTTTTCGATGCTAGTATAAAAAAAGTATTTATATCTTTTCTTAGTAGTCTATCCGCATAAATACCATGAAATCATATATTAAATCTCAAAATTTTTAGTTGATTATTATATTAGTATGTGATTATGAGCTCATTTAAGACATTATTTCTCCCTTTCATCCATCCATATTGCCTTAAATAATTAATTATATACTCAGGAAAATATTAGAACACGAAGCAAGAGAAAATATTGGATTCTATGAAAGGATATGCGTTCTCGTAATGCAAATATAATATTAAGCTATTCGTAATATACCGAGATATATGGTTGTAGTTCGTTTCAGAATTACCTGGTTCATATAAGATTTACGGATCTGTATAATAAGATATGATCAAGGTTTAGACTAACCAAAATCTACTTATAAGTTTAGCCGTCCACGAAATTCTTCTTCTTAATAATTCCTTTTGCAATTTTTATCTACACACATTCAGTGAATGTTCCTAGTTGATTAGCTCACCATATATTAAGATTTAGCTAATTCTAGTGCCTGGAATAAAACGTAAAGATTCTTTTAACTTTAACTTAATGCTCGGAGTTTGGGGGAATCGATTTTAAGTATCCTTTCGAAGGTGTAATTTCCTCGTCCTCTTTTTTTAATGACAGTTTTCAAAATCCGCTGAGAAAAATATTTAAGAAAAAAGAACTAAATGAATGAGAGTCTAGAAAGAACGACAAGAAGTTTTGAAGATAAGCTCATGAGATCAACATTCCCTAGTTATTGTATGTATGAGGTGATAAATAATGTAGATATTAATTTATATATTTTCATTACTGATATATATAAGGTAAAAGTGATGTTTAAATATATTATATGACTTTTTTATTTATTTGTCTATATATCTGATCACATCTGTGAACAGATCTATAAACTGTATAGTGTATGTGAATATATAATAATCAAATTAATAATTTAATCTTTCTTTAATATTTTTAATTAATTAATTTATTATATTTTAATAAAAAAATCAAGATTTATTTATATTAATTATATCAATAAATAAAGATAATAACTTAATTATAATTAAAATTAAAAATATTCTTTCTATTTTTGCTATATATAAATTTAAATACAAGCTAACTCATATTTCTCTCTCTCTCTCTTATTTAATGCTTTTTTTTGATTACCCACGACACTGAAAAGTATTACTTTTCCTGATCTACCATTGAAAGAAATTTTTCTTCTATATTTTGAAGGTTAGGTGGCTGCGATTTGTTAGTTCCAGCTCGCGATAAATACATTATAACTAACAAAAATTGGATCTAATTATAGTCATAGCCTTTCGTCTCCAAGAATTCTTAAAATAATACATCACCATATATTTATATGAAGAAATGTATATAATAATAAAATTATTTATATAGATATATATATAACAATTAGATATAATTTAATGAATCATATTTAGTTCATTATAATATTCAATTATATTATATATAGAGTATCATAATATTATTTTATTATAAATGATGCATATTTGATTAATATTAGTAATAATTATTATATTTTGAAGTTAAATATACATAATAATATGCATGAGTTAATTTTCACGAAAACACTTTGAACCTTCTTATTAATAAGTCTAATACTATCTCGCAATAATGCATAATATAGTAGCTCATTTCTCGTCTATATACTCATTTGTATTAATAATCTTCTGTGCATTAATTTAATGAAACTATTATTTAATTTATCTAAATCATATATTTATCTATTTTAATTATTATTTATTGATTGAGTATATTATTAATATTATGTTCTTATTATTATTATTATTATTTATTTTTATTATTTTATTTACTGTTACATCTTCACTAGGACTCAATATATTTTAACAAACTCTCTAGTGGCTTTGAGCACTAATTGAAGCTGTTTGGCCAGTCCTGACGTTAGCTCATCATTATGCATCAGCACTGTCATGTTATGGACTGCCCATATATATATTAGGACGTTTATATTGATAAAATATTTTTTATCTCTTTACGTATAGTTAGTTATTTAATGATAAACCAAGAATATTCGGTTACTATAAATAGATTATTCTCTATCTATTAGAAGATGTAGTGTATGAATTAATCATATAGCTTACATATTTGTTATCTTTATTAATATAAATTTATTAATATTATATATTTTATTTTACTTATTTAAGCTCTTCATTATATTGATATTATTATTATTATTTACAAGTTAATGAAAAGTATTTTAATATTGAGTTACATAGCGTGTTATAGTTTAAATATTATTAAGTCTCTTCATCACAGATC
>JABUQX010125144.1:0-10000 GCA_015478945.1 Trachelipus rathkii
TGGCAATGTTGGTGCTTTATATATTCGTTTATTGGGTCTGTAGATTTCGAAAATAATGGTTTCAGACACCATCAAGAAATAAAAAATAAATAAAATTAAAATAATAGAATAAATAATCTTATCTTATTTTTTATGTTTATAACTTACAAATTACGTTTTACATACCCTAAAGCAGTAAATCACTAAATAAACCCATTCCAGCCCCCTCCGCCACCCTCCTGGACCATCTGTGGATCTATTGACTATTGATTAAGGTCACACTTTTTACTAAACATTTTCAATAAACATAAACATAAAATCAAGTCTTTATACAAACATCAACCAATATATGCTGACGTAACAAGTTTTCACATTTATAAAAGCTTACTTAGCATCATCTGAACTAAGAATATAACCCACAACGAGAAACTTAGCCCATCTTAAACAAGAACAAATGGTTAACATTAACAAAGGACCACACTTAACACCCGTAAAGTAACTAACATTACATTCAAAACGTAAATTATTCAGCAGCTCTGGTCAAGCCTGTCTCTACATAAACAATTTGTTAATGATTTACACTTAACATGGTAATATGTAACAAAAATTTTTATAACCTTGTGTAATTATCATTACGACGACCAATGAGTATACTTGCTAACGTAACAAGTTTTCATATTAATAAATCACATAACATTATCAGAACTAAAAATAATGTACAAAGGCCAAACCATGCCCATCTTAAGCAAGAATAAACGGCTAACATTAAACAAAGATTCACATACAACCTACAGCACTAATCCATTTAATGCAATCTCTGAAGAGAAACTTAAAAAGTGCCATGAAGAAGTTTTCTCACTAACCTTTTACTTGCATATAGGTTATTGCATGAAAACTTCGTCCACTGAACCAAGAGGATCCTGGAAAATCATTCGAAATGCTTTGCCTAATGAAGTCATTGATACTATATTCCAACCCTCATACGAATCCTATCCATACTATGATAGGATTCGTATGAAGGTTGGAATCAATTTCACTTTTGACGAAATTGATTCCAATCCTCATACGGTTTGTAACAGACTATGATAGGATCCGTATGAGGTTTGAAATCAATTTCACTTTGGTGATATCAGTCACCTGATTGTGGAATTACTAATGTAAAAAGGTCTCGTAAAGAGGACATCGTAGGAGCAGAATGAGAGGGTCATCATCCAACACAGCCAAAAAAATGTCTTTACTGACGAAATCGGACGTATAAACAGCTCTAAAAGGTAACGAGATTCTTTCTTTCAACCAGATCAGAAGAAAGTAAACAAGAATACAATGCACGAACGAACCATATCAGTACAAAAGGGTATATATTCTTGTTAGACAACAACAACAACAACCAACAACAACAACAACAACAACAATAACAGTCAAAAAATAAGTTCTTTATATACCAACCACTATGAATAAGCAAAAAGACATTAGCAAAATTCTAGGGCAAACCTAACATTACCCGACAAAAACTTAACTAGGCTCACGTTTCTAGCACATCATCGTCGGTTAACACAGTATATCTTACAAAAACTCATCATTTCTCTAACAAATCAGTGTTATTTTCACTTTGTCATGTAACATTTTTAACATAACGTACCTAACTTTCGACAAATAAACAGTTTTCATTAATCAGGAGTATCTAAAGCAACAACACATCACTTCCCGAGAGAAAACCCAGGGAGATGCGCCTTGTAGACACTAACGCTTTCATGAGGTAACATGAAATTTTTTTTCCTTACCCTATTTTAGACCCCCGCCCCCCTTCAGAAAATATCATTTCAAAACTGTTAGATTAAAGCAACAGGCATCATACAGAGGCGATTGATACACTGTAAGCATGTAAGCACTACTGTTGGAATCAAACCCCAGAGAGAGTGCCACGAAGACCCTCGGCGGTACCCCTGAAGAGGTGTAAGCGGTAAGGGCACAAGCCCTTTGTGTTGAGCCCTTATGTAAACAGGTTAAGGCGGTATTATCTAAACAACAATCCATTACACAAAGTGATCAATCTATCAACAGATTACCAGCATCTTCAACCTATGAAATTAACACCATCTTCGATCAATGTGTCACTCGTTTGAGTATAACATCATTTGAACTAGGTCAATAAACATAGACATTAGCAAAAATTCTAGGGCAAACCTAACATTACCCAAACAAAACTTAATTCTAGGCTTCACGTTCTAACACATATCGTCGGTTTAACACAGTAATATCTAGCAAAAACTCTTTCATTATTTTTTTTTCTTTCTAACAAACATCAGTGTTAATTTCCATTGGTATAGTAATATTTAACATTAACGTACCTAACTTACGAATAAACAGTTTTCTTTAATCAAGAGTATCTAAAGGCACACATAACACCTTCCGAAAGAAAACCCAGGGGGATGTGCTCCTTGTAATACCTAACGCATTCATGAGATAACATGAAATATTTTTATCTCTTACCCTATTTTAGACCCCGCCCCTTTCAGAAAATATCATTTCAAAACTGTTAGATTAAGCAACAGCGCATCATACAGAGGCGATGTTTGATAGCACTGTTAAGGCACTGTAAGCACTACTTTGAGATCACCCCGGAGAGATGCACGGAAGACCCATCTCGGGGTACCCTGAAGAGGGTGTAAGCGGAAGGCACAGCCCTTTGGGGCTAGAGACCTTAGTGTAACAGGGTAAAGACGTATTATCTAACAAAATCCCTTACAAGTGAACAATCCTATCAAAGAACAAAGATTTATTCTTAATTGACACTGTCTTCATCAAGTGTCACACGTCTCTAGTATAACATCATTTGAACTAGGAATAAACGTAGACATCGTAGCAAAAGTTCTCTCGGGCAAACCAAACATTACTCAACAAAAACTTAACCAAGACTCATGTTTCTATCACATCATCGTCAGGTAACACAGTTAATATCTTACAAAATTCATCATTTCTCTACCAAATCCAGCTGTTGAATTCACCCTTGTCATAGTAATAGTTTAACACTAACGTACCTAACGTTACGAATAAACAGGTTTTCATTAACCAAGAGTTCTAAAGCAACACACCACATCAGAGAAAACCCAGGAGGGAATACCGCCCCTGAAAAGGTTGTGGAAATCTGAGAGGGGATCACCCCGAAGGGGTGTAAGCGGGCCTTTACCCCTCCTTCGGAGGGTAAGCCTCAGGCCGAAGGCTGAGCCTACCGTCTCTCCGAAGGAGGGTAAGGCGCACGCTTACGCCCCTTCGTGGGTGAATCCCCCCTCTCAAAGATTCACAAACCTTTCGGGGGGCGTATCCCTCCTGGGTTTTCTTTCGGGATGTGGTGTGTTGCTTTAGTACTCTTGGTTAATGAAACCTGTTTATTCGTAAGTAGGTACGTTATGTTAAGTATTACTATGACAGGGTGAAAATTAACACTGATTTGGTATAGAGAAATGATGAGTTTTGTAAGATATTACTGTGTTCCTGACGATTGATGTGATAGAAAACATGAGTCATAGTGTAAGTTTTTTGTTGAGTAATGTCCAGGTTTGTCCTGAGAATTGTTGCTAATGTTAACGTTATTCATCAGTTCAAAATGATGTATATACTTAGAGACGTGTGACACTTTGATGAAGACAGTGTCAATTCATAGTTCGAGATGCTGGTATCTTTGATAGATTGGTCACTTTGTTAAGGGATTTTGTTAGATAATAACACGTCTTTACCTGTTACATAAGGGCTCAGCCCAAAGGGCTGTGCCCTTACCGCTTACACCCTCTTCAGGTTACCCCGAGATGGGTCTTCGTGCATCTCTCCGGGGTGATCTCAAAGTAGTACAGTGCTTACAGTGCTTACAGTTCTATCAAATCGCCTCTGGTATGATGCGCTGTTGTTTAATCTAACAGTTTTGAAATGGAATTTTCTGAAAGGGCGCGGGGTCTAAATAGGGTAGGATTAAAAATATTTCATGTTATGCTCATGAATGTCGTTAGGGTATTACAAGGAGGCACATCCCCCTGGGTTTTTCTCTCGGAGGTATTGTGTTGCTTTAGATACTCTGATTAATGAACAATGTTTATTCGTCTAAGTTAGGTACGTATTGTTAAATATTACCATATGACAATGGTGAAAATAAACACTGAATTTGTTAGAGAAATTGATAGTTTTGTGTAGATATATTAACTGTGTAACCGACGATGATGTGTGTAGAAACGGTGAGCCTAGATAAGTTTTTGTGGGTAATTTAGGTTTGCCCAGCTAGCAATTTTGCTAATGTCTAGTTGATTGCATAGTTCAAAATGATGTTATACTCAAAACGAGTGAAACTTTGATGAGATGGTGTTAATTCTTAGGTCGAGATGCTGGTATCTTTTGATAGATTGGTCACTTTGTTTAAGGGATTTTGTTTAGATTTAATACGTCTTTGCCTGTTAACATTAAGGGCCTCAACAACAAAGGGCTGCTTGGCCCTTACCGCTTAACACTCTTCAGGGGTACCCCGAGATGGGTCTTCGCTGCATCTCTCTGGGTTGATCTCAAAGTAGTGCTTACAGTGCTTACAGTCCTATCAAATCGCCTCTGTATTGATTGCCGCTGTGGCTTAATCTAACAGTTTTTGAAAGATATCTGAAAGGGGGGCGGAGGTCTAAAATAGGGGTAAGGATAAAAATATTCATTTACTCATGAAAGGCGTTAGGTGTACAAGGAGCACATCCCCCTGGGTTTTCTCTCGGAAGTTATGTGTTGCTTTAGATACTCTTGATTAATGAAAACTGTTGTATCGTAAGTAGGTACGTGTATTGTTAAAATATTACGTATCGACAATGTGAAATAACACTGATTGTTAGGATAAATGAATGAGTTGTTGTAATTATATTACTGTGTTAAACCGACGATGATTGTTCTAGAAACGTGAGCCTAGATTAGTTTTTGTTGGGTAATGTTAGTTTCCCTAGAATTTTGCTAATGTCTTGCTTATTCATAGTGTTGGTATATTAAAGAACTTTATTTTTGGACATGTTAATTGTTGTTGTTGTGTTGTTGTTGTTGTTGTGTTGATTGTTGTCTAACGAGAATATATACCCCTTTTGAACTGATTTGGTTCGTTCGTGCATTGTATTCTTGTTTTCTTTCTTCTGATTGGTTGAAAGAAAGAATCTCGTTACCTTTTAGAGCTGTTTATACATCCGAATTTCGTCAGTAAGACATTTTTTTGCTGTGTTGGTATGATGACCTCTCATTCTGCTCCTACGAATGTCCTCTTTACGAGGACCTTTACATAGTATTTCCAATCAGGTGACTGATCATCAAAAGTGAAATTGATTCAAACCCTCATACGGATCCTATCATAGTCTTTACAACACGTATGAGGATTGGAATCAATTTCGTCCAAAAGTGAAATTGATTCCAACCCTCATACGGATGTATTAGACTATATAGGATTCGTATGAGGGTTGGAATTAGTATCCAATGACTTCATTAGCCAGCATTTCGAATGATGTTTCAGGATCTCTGTGTTCATGGAAGAAGGTTTTCATCAATAAAACCTATATTGAAGTAAAGCGAGTTATTGATTGAAAAAATTCTTCCATGGACTTTTTTTTAAGTCTTCTCTAGCAAGAGATATGCATTAAATGGATTAGTGCTGTAGGTTGTATGTGAATCTTTGTTACTGTTTAGCAGTTGGTTATCTTGCTTAAGATGTGTCTGGTTTGCCTTTTGTACATTATATATTTTAGTTTGAAAGTTATCGGGTTGACTATTATTATGAAGCAACTTGTGGTTACGTTAGGATACTCATTGGTCTGTATGATTAATTACACACGGTTATGGTAAAGTTTTGTTACATATTTACCATGTTAATGTAAAATAACATTGTTATGTTAGAGACAGGCTTGACAGAGTGTGAATAAGTTACGTTTTTGGATTTTATGTTAGTTACTTTACTGGTGTTAAGTGTGGTCCTTTGTTAATGTTAACCATTTGTTCTTGTTTAAGATGGGCTAAAGTTTCTCGTTGTGGGTTATTTCGTAGTTCAGATTGATGCTAAGTAAAGCTTTTTATTAATCGTGAAAACTTTGTTACGTCAACATATATTGATTGATGTTTGTATAAAGAACTTGATTTTATGTTATGTTTATTCAGAATGATACTCGAAATGTGACCTTAATCAATAGATCAATAGATCACAGATGGTCAGGAGTGAGACAGGAGGGGGGCGGGATGGTGGTTTGTTAGTGATTTACTGCTTTAGGGCTATGTAAAAACGTAAAATTGTAAAACATTAAAAGAATAAGAAATTTTATTTATTTATTTATTCTATTGTATTTATTTTTTATTTCTTGATAGTTCTGAAACCATTATTTCGAAATCTACAGACCAAAACATATATAAAGACACCAACATTGCATCAATTACACAAATATTTATAACTCGCACCAGCACCGGAGCCAACCACCGGTGCATCTGCCACTTCTACTCCTCTGAGTCAACTCCTTCTTCATTCTTCCTCTTTAAATTCATTTTTCATCCTTCTTCATTCCTCCTTTGTTTTCTGCACTTCTGTGCTCTATTTTTCGAGTCGGGGACCCCCCTAGAATGGGTGGTTCGCTAGACACCCTATACGGTCTTATAACCCTAATATATTCGAACTCTACGACCTCGATAACACATATAAGGACACAACATTGTTGTTATACGACTGTTTATTAATTCGGACCGCACGGCTCCAGCACCGGTGCCACTATCAACTCTGAATCCTTCTCAGTCTTCTTCCTTCAGCTCCTTTCCTCCTTCCTTCCTTCTTCTTTCCTTCCTCCTTCTTCCTTTCTTCTTCTTCTTCCTCTGCTTTGCATTCTTATGGCGATTTCTTAATCGTTTTTGCCAACTGGGGACCCCTCCGGGGGGTCCCTGGGACTCCGAGTCCCGAAGTCCACTCATCCTCCGTCCTCATCTTCATCCTTCCTCCTTCCGTTCCTTTCTTGACCTTCCTCGCTTCCTCCTTTCCTCCTCCTTTCTCATTTCCTTCTTCATTCTTCTTCCTCTGTTTGCATTTCATGCATTTCTTCTTCTTTTTTTTCAAACTGGGGACCCACCTCCGGTGGGGTCCTTGGACTCCGAAACCGAATCAAACTCTGACTCGACTCCGACCGACTCCAACTCCGACTCCGACTCCGACTCCGTCTCCTTCAACCTTTCTCCGAGTTGTCTTCTACGATCAATTTTAATTTTTTGTGGAGGCAGCATCCCCCCTTCAGGGGGATGCACAGAGGGACAGTACATCTCGGCTCCAGACGAGATTGCGTCACAAATAGCTCACATCCAAATTTCATTCCGATTCGTTAAGTCTAACATGGTTTTCGGGACGAATTTGACCTTGGCGCCAAGGGGGCAACACCCCCTTAGGGGGTGACCATACGGTCACCCCTCCAAAACTCGTCGTGACTCACCTGTTCGATGGAAATCATTAAAGCCTAATCTTTTTTGCTTCACCGACACACACACACAAGGCCACGTAGCGTTATATTTCACCTTCGCTCTCAGGGGCGCACCCCCCTCTATTATACCATCCTACCAGACTTTGAAATTTACACGGACTCGTCCTTGCCCATTAATAATTATATTCCAAGTTGTAAAGCAAATATCTCTCATTGCCTTCATATCGAAAGCAAGGAGTGGATCGAGGCAACTGCGGCCAAAGCTACAGCGTTATCGAATGATATTATTGTCATTTGGTTCTTCGATTAACATTTTCAGTTGCTTAATGACAACCGCAAGAAAAGGAGGCCCCCCCAAACCGGTAGAAAAGACGATTAAAGATTCATTTTAGGGGTAAATCCAAATCACATAAAATCGATTTGAAAACATCAAAAATGATCTATTCGATACTATTAAAACCTCTAGCGAACAAAAAAACCCTTTTTGAGGGCTCCGCCCCCTTTGGGGCTTAAATCCTTGAGTTCAGGCTTCAGAACCTCGGAAGATCGAGTTCTTCCAGACTTAATTCGGTTCTCCCGCCGACGCTTGAAAAACCCCAACCTTACACGGTTCACCTTGAAACCATTGTTGCAAAATGTGGCTTGCCAGCTTTGCAACATTTTGCAACATTCTGCAACATTTTGCAACAGTCATTTACACCCCTTACTACTTAATAATATATATATATATATATATATATATATATATATATATATATATATATATATAATATATATAAATATATAATATATATATATATATATATATATAATATATAATATAGTATATACGGTATAATATATATATACTCATATATTATATATATATATATATATATATATATATAAATATATATATTATATATATATATATATATACTATATATAATATATATATATATATATTATATTATACTATATATTTAATATGTATATATATATCATATATTATATATAACCATATATATATATATATTATAAATATATATATTATATATAATATATATATATATATTATATATATATATATATTATTATATATATATATAATAAATATATATATATATATAGTAGTATTTATATGTATATATATATATACTTAGATATACATATAATATATATATATAATATAATATATTATAAATATTATATAATATATATATATATATATATATATATATATATATATATATATATGATATATATGAGCGTGTATGTGTCAGGGTGTGTTTGTGGATGTGTTTGCGTGTATGTTTATGTGTGATGTGTGTGTGTGTGTGTGTATTTGATAAAATAATCGATAGCTTAATAAATTATTCATTTAAGAAAGAATATTTTAATTGCTTGCTCGTGAACAGAAATTTATAACAATAATAAAAAATGAATCTTCGCCGCTCAAATTTATCTTTTGATTTTTGGTGAAACTCTTTTTACACGTCAATTTCCTGTAAATAATTATCTTATGGCAGGTTCTATCAAGAGGTGAGTGTAAAGATTTAGGATATTTATTGGAGAATGAGAAAATTGGGGTGGAGAGATAGGGTTTTAATATTATATAATTAAATAGATTCAGTTTTTTCCACTAAGTTTTGAAAACATACCTAAAATTTCTTGGGTATTCTACATATGAAACCGATATAATATTTTCACTCACTCACTCACTCACTCACTCTCTCTAATGAGAATATAATGTGAACTGTCTTTTTAATTCATAAATTTTACTATTTATAAAGATAACTAGTTTTAACTTGTTTGGTTAATATAATAATAATTCGCTTTGAGTAATAAATAAATAAACACATACATTTACACACACGCACATACACACACACACCTACAAACACACACACACACACACACATATGCATAGTTAATATAATATATATATATAATATATATATATTATAATATATATATATATATATATATATATATATATATATATATATATATATATATGCCTATGCATGTGATACTGTGCGTGATGCGAAATCTATTAACCTAATTGGAAAGTCCTCTACTCAGTCGATATTGTTCTCTTCTCTTTCTATAAAATGCCTAACTACTTTCCATGGTCAAAATATCTTTGATGTTCTCTGCTTGGAAATATTTGTACATTTGTGCAAATTCTCTCCTATGTTAGACAATTATCAACTGCAATTTGGATAAACAATACGGAAGTACAGATAGGCAATTGTAAAGAGATTAATATATTTTTAAATTAGCATTTAGCAATAAAGGATATGTAATATAGTTAAAATCAAGAATTAGCAAAATAATAAAATTATAATCATCAGCAACAAATGCAAGCAACATTATATAACAAAAATATTATTGGATGTTAAAAAAACGTTTATATCATATATTTCTGATTTATCTTTGTTTTATTTATTAAATCCATGTTTGTACTTTCTATTTGTACATAGTTTAAAATCTTTTCAAGAACGAAAAATCATGTTTCAAAATCATGATTAAAAATCTAGATTCAAAAACATGATTCAAAATCAAGATTCAAAATCATGATTCAAAATTATGAT
>JABUQX010125144.1:22500-25000 GCA_015478945.1 Trachelipus rathkii
AAAGTTTTAATTAAATTTAGCATATGAGAAAAGAAAATTTATTTAAATTGAAAGAATAATAAAAAAAAATATTAAATTTTCCAGACATTAGAAATGATATTTTTAATAAAGCTTCAAAGATATTTTTTGTTCTTGATTTAATTTTCTTGCTTTATTTTACTCTCGATCTTGATTTAGAATCAGGATTTTGAATAATGATTTTGAATCACGATTTCGAATCTTGATTTTGAATCACGATTTTATATTTTGATTTTGAATCGTAATTTTGAATAAAGATTTTGAATCATAATTTTGAATCAAGATTTTAAATGATAAATTCGAATCTTGATTTTGAATCATGATTTTGAATCTTGATTTTGAATCTTGACTTTGAATCTTGATTTTGAATCATGATTTTGAATCTTGATTTTGAAACACGATTTCGAATCTTGATTTTAAATAATGATTTTAAATCTTGAATTAGGATCATAATTTTGAAAATAGATTTTGAATGACAAATTCGAATCTTGATTTTGAATCATGCTTTCAAATCTAAATTTTGAATCATGATTTTCAGTCTTAATTTTGAATCATGTTATCTTATCTAGATTTTGAATCATGATTTTGAATCATCATTTTCAATCTTGATTTTGAAACATGATTTTCTTCGTTCTTGAAAGGATTTTAAACTATGAACAAATAGAAAGTACAAACATGGGATTTAATAAATTGGACAAAGATAAATCAGTCATATTATAAAAACCTTATTTTTTTACATCCAATAATATTTTTTTATATAACGTTGCTTGCATTTGTTGCTGATAATTCATAATTTTAACTATATTATATAACATTTATTGTTAACTAATATTTAAAAATATTTTAAGTTCTTTAAAATTGCCTATCTGTACTTTCGCATTGCTTATCCAAATTGCAGTAGATAATTGTCTAAAATAGGAGAGAATTTGCACAAATGTGCAAATATTTCCAAGCAGAGAACATCAAAGATATTTTAAGCATGGAAAGTTAGACACTTAATAGAAAAAAGTAGAGACCAATATCGATTAAGTAAAGGACTTTCCAATTAGGTTAATAGATTTCACATTCACGCACATTATCAGATGCATAGTCATATATATATATATATATATATATATATATATATATATATATATATATATATATATATATATATATATATATATATATATATATATATATATATATATATATATATATATATATATACATATATACACATATATATATATATATATATATATATATATATATATATATATATATATATATATATATATATATATATATATATATATATATATATATATATATATATATATATATATATATATATATATATATACATATATATATATATATATATATATATATATATATATATATACATATATATATATATATATATATATATATATATATATATATATATATATATATATATATATATGTGTGTGTGTGTGTAGGTAGGTGTGTTTGTGTGTGCTTGTGGATGTCTTTATTTGCCTGTTCATGTGTGATTCGTTTGTGTATTTGATTAAATGATTGATAACTTAATAAATTATTCATTTAGGTAGGAATATTTTAACTGCTTGCTCGTGAACAGCAATTAATAATAATAAAAAATGAAACCGCCCCATAATTTCGCGCTCAAATTTATCTTTTAATTTAAGGTGAAACTCTTTTTACACGTCAATTTCCTGTAAATAATTATCTTATGGCAGATTCTATCAAGAGGTGAGTGTAAAGATTTAAGATATTTATTGGAGAATGAGAAAATGGTGGTGGGGAGATAGGATTTGATATAATATAATTAAATGGATTCAGTATTTTCCATTAATTTTTGAAAGCATACCTAAAATTTCTTGGTATTCTACATATGAACTCGATATAATATTTCTCTCTCTCTCTCTCTCTCTCTCTCTCTCTCTCTCTCTCTCTCTCTCTCTCTATCTATCTATCTCTCTCTGCTTTATTTTGAGGTTAATTTCTTGATGTACCCTAAAATTATAATATTTTACATAAAATATGGAAATAATTTCAATTACTATTGAAATCGTAATCATTTTCGCTACCCATCAAAATTATTCTTCCTCATCAACTGAAAAATAAAAGATACCTTTTAAGAATTTAATCCACAGTCTCTTTCCTTCACTTCTGAAACGAATCCTATCATCATGATCTTGAAATAATTGAAATCCTGTAAATTATGAAACATCAAATTTATTTTTCTAAACTAAAAACAAATATATTACGAGTCACAAAGGTCCCCATAAGTAAGAGGCAACTTTGTTGATGAGACCAAGCACATAAACTTGCATTGAAATTATTATACTTGTAGTCACCTAGCAATTTGGCCGCGGCCTCCAATTTGCGAGGTCTAAATATAATGAGATAACTTTCTTTCAGTTGATAAATTTTACTATTTAAAGATAATTTTAACTTTTTAGTTAATATAATGATAATTCTCTTTGAATAATAA
>JABUQX010125144.1:30000-40001 GCA_015478945.1 Trachelipus rathkii
CATGATGAAATTGAACAAATTTGGACGCAAATGAAGGAAGCCTTTGTTAGTAGTGCAAGAGAAGTGTGTGGGTGTGTTAGAGTAGGAAGTAAGAATGTCAACAACGAGTGGTGGAATGAAATGCTTATGCAAGCTGTTAAAAGTAAACAAGAGGAGTGGTTGAGTGTGCTCAAAGCCATTGATGAGGTCTCGAAAGAAACTTGTATGGAAATATATAAGAATCAAAAAATGAGGAAGACTAAAAGTTGAATCCTTAGGAGAAAAAATAAGTAAATGAACAGTATGGAAGAAGAAGAATGAATGGGGACTTACAAAGAAATATGAAGCTCTTCTGCAAGGAAGTACGAAAGGTTAGGAAAGAGATTAAGGGGAATCTTTATAGAATAATGAATAGGGGTGGTGCTTTCGTGACTGATGAAATGGAGGAAACATTTCGAAAATCTTCATAATATTGGTAGTAATTAAGAGGTAAAAGTGAATGTGTGTAGGTTTGATCGTCTAAGAATAAATATGAATTTTTGGGGATCCGGTAAATAGTAGGGAGGATGTAATAGGTATAGTTAGGAAGTTTAGGAATGGTAAATCAGCAAGTATGGATGGAATTACTTGAGAGATTATGAAAAATGGAGGAGGGATTGTGATTGACTGGATAGGTAAGGCGAGTAGCAAAGCGTTTGTGGAGGGAATAGTTCCGAAGGATTGGAGGAGGCATTAATGATATCCTTGTATAAGGGTAAGGGAAATAAGGGAAACTGTAGGAACTATATGGCATCAGTTTATTGAGCACTGTAGGGAAGATAAATGATTATATAATGCCCCGGGTCAGAAGGTCCGTTGGATTATCCTCTGATAAATTTCTGATAAATAGATAATATTTCTTTTGAAGCGAAGAGATCATGTTGCGAATATCCTGCACCCGGTTCTTCACGAAAATTTGATCGACCTTCAAAATCTTATTTTGGATCCAATGAAAAGTTATCTGTGAGTCGGAGAATGTTCAATTCCTTGAACTTGACATCTGACAGTCCACTCAACATTTCTGACAAACACTTCAAGACGAAAAACACTGCTTAAAACTTATAAACAGGGAAGATGTTCTTATCCTGTAGTAGACGTGACTTTTCCCTTTCACCGGAAAAGATTTGGACCTTCTGCGATTGATGACACATACACTACTAAGTCATAAGCAACAGTGATGGCATCACAGAATATATAAGTACTTAAATCAGTCACTTGACTCAAACGAAGATTTCTTAAAAGAAACCTTCAGAGAATTAAGGTCTTTGCTCAACTTCTCCCCTGAATTTTTGATTTAGGGAGCGATTACATCGTCTGACCTCATATCCAAGTCCAAAGTTTTACTTCATAGGAAGATTGACTCGAACGGTAACGGGGAGGAAAGGCAAAGGGGGATTGAATACTTTTGAAATCTCTGACAGGAGCTGACTCTTTGTAGAGACACTATTTAATGAAAAGTAACTAAGACTCAGCCTATCTTGAACGATATTTTATAAATACCCCAAAACTCTCTCTTCATCACTGATAAATTGCAAGCTTGTCCTCCTCATCCTCGAAATTTCTTTGAGCTCCGAACAATTGGAGTTCCAGTAGCACAAATGAAACCCCCTTACTCATACGTGAGGTGGCATTTTGAAAAATATCTTTAAGTTCGTTTACAAACGAAGAAGTGCACAAAAAATTGTCAACGTAAAGATTAATTTAAATAAGAGAGGTACAGAGATCGGGAGGGAGGGTATTTTTTAGCGTGCTGTTGTATCACAGCCTCTAGTATGTAGGAGCTGACCACCAACTCAAAGATGATGGTGGTATAATGGTAAGAGTAATTTACCATCAGCCCCCTCAGAAAAAGCAGAAGCGATTTCTGTCCTTTTCTAATTTTAGTTTGATCTGGTGGAAGGTCTTCGAAATATCCGCCAGAACGATGAATTTGTTTGTTCTGAAGGACAGCAATAATTTGAATTGGGAGGCGATTAAATCCACTCTTGGATACGATACCTGATTAAGTGAAAGACTGAAACCCATTTTCAAGCTGCAGTTAAAGACGGGATGAAATTTTTGTCGTCACTTGAAGGACCTGTTTGATTACAGGTCTATCGGGTATTAAGATGAATTTCTTGTAATCTTTCGGATGCACCTCTGCAGCCTCGATAATACCTTCTCTTCGGTATTCTTTGAATATTTCCCTATACCTGTCTGACAAGCCTTGAGCAGTCAACTTCTTTTTGACTTGTTTCATCGTGGCAAGAGCAGCAAGATGATTTGATGGAACCTGCTCCAGAATATCTTGAAACCACGGAAGTTCCACGTGGCACCTTCAGTGACGGAACTCTATTCCTTCGTAGAACCTTTCAATGAATATTTCGTCAATGGAACCCTGGTCCAGCTGGTCATTGATACCCAGAGGCTCTAATTTAAATAGGTTCTCCAAGCCCAAGTCCAAGTCTGACTCGGAGTGAGTATGTAAGAACGGGTCGAAGTACGAAGGTACCGGTTCCACCACAAGATTAATTATATGTTCCGGGACGTTCCTGATTGATTTTTTAATATTTTCCGGTATGGGGACCTCGGATTTCTGTCATGACTTTTTGACAGCTCCTTTCGATGAAGAATTAATTCCTTCCAAAGATTATTTCTTTTCGGGAAGGAGTCAAAAATGATGTGACATGCCCGAAAGGCACATATCCGTGACAAGTCTCTTGGCCACTGTCCCGAATTCATTTTCCGGTTTTAAAATGCTTCAAACGAAGAACATCGATGCCCAGCAGCCCTTGAATATTTGAAATCTAATCAACGTGATTATTTTGATAGTGACTATCTTCCACTTTGTGACCATTTTTGGGTAATATTTTTTCATAGCCTCTGTCAGGCCTTATACATAAAAGTAGATATCCAATTCAGGATCGGTATTTACAGGTAGGCTAGAATATTTCCCATACCATATGCCCATATCTAGATTTAAAAATTTCAAAAATCTCAATTCCTATAGTCAATATATAGTCAATATATAGTCAATAAATTATATAATTTATTTTTGAATGAAGATTTGCAGGTACACAAATCCGAATATTTCATTGAGATTAACTTAGAACGTGATTAATTCTAAGAAGAATTCAATATTAGAAAATATAAGAATAGTTTTTTTAGCTTCTTATATTGTAAGTTAGAATATTTAGAGGTATAGAAGTAAGTTTTGCAAGTTTGCCTGAATATTTTGAATATTTAGGTAAACAGGATGTTATTACGTAAGAATATTTCAAGCTTATTGGAAAGAGTTTGTTTTCTCAGGTCTATAAACAAAGAAGTTAACCAGTCTCAAGCTTTCCAGAAGAATTTAATCTTAGTAGGAAGATTCCACGCCAATATTTAACAACTTATATAAGTAACTAGAGAGACTCCTCCAACTGTTTTGATCTAAGAATAATTCTAAAGATCAACACTTATTCAAGTCACTTCTCACTTGACAAAAATGATTAGCTCACGATTAATTGAATACAAAAAGTTGAAGACGATCGTCAATACTTCTATGTTTTTTTTAATTCTTTGATAGCCAAACTCTAAATTATAATCAAATAACTGATAATAAATAAGTAAGCCGGCTTTAACAACCAAGATGGCTATGATGCACGAATAAGTTTTTAGGTCAACTTGAAAAGCTTTCTAAGCGACTGAATTGTATGAATTAAAGCAGCAACTACCTAAAAATTGAAGCGATCGATCTGGCATCTATTATATTTGACAGCCTCTAAGTTTACAGAAAAATTAACATTCCTTTTGAAAAGGAATATTTGCTTATTCCAGCAACTCTGAATAGCAATTTTTAATATATATATATATATATATATATATATATATATCTCCTTTCATATATATATATATATATATATATATATATATATATATATATATATATATATATATATGTATATGTATATATATATATATATATATATATATATATATATATATATATATATATATATATATATATATATATATATATATATATATATATATATAAATATATATATACTGTTATAATTCTCCTTTCATTATTATTATTATTATTATTATTATTATTACTTATTATTATTATTATTATTATTATTATTATTTACATTTTTATATTTTTATTATTATTAGTTATTATTATTATTATTATTATTATTATTATTATTATTATTATTATTATTATTATTATTATTATTATTATTATTATTATTATTATTATTATTATTTTTTTTATTTTTATTATTATTATTATTATTATTTTCATAACATTGATTAACAATCGTAGTAGTAGTAGTAGTAGTAGTAATTAGTAACGAAACTAAACTCTATTTGCAAACTTTTCTTTTCCTGTTGCTCAATCTTTGTTCTTTTTCCTTTAAAAAAAATACTTCAAAAAAATTAAGTTTTTTTTATTTAATATTTTTTTTTATTGTTTTGATTTGTAATACAAAATTCTTAAGGTAAGAAATTTTAGGTTTTAACTTAAACTTAATGAGAATTCACTATACATAGAAGAGCATATATATATAAATATATATATATATATAGAGAGAGAGAGAAGAGAGAAAGAGAGAAAAAGAGCATATATATATAACTTATATTTCATCGTAATATATATTAGATTATATATATATATATATATATATATATAAATATATGTATAAATTATTCTTTTCGCTAATTTTAATAACAAAGCATATTTCGAATTTTTAGCAATGGTAAGCATAGTTAGTATCTGCAGCATCTGGTAGAGTAATATACGTTCATAGCAAAGAGTGACATAGGGAGACAAAGTCGGAACATATGAGGGATAACTTCTTTCTTCGCATAGTTCTAGGGCAACAGAGCTAGCAACCCGTCCTTAAATTTTACTTGCATAACTCTGGACACCATTGGAATCTTATGCACCTAGAAACACGATCTCCTGGAGAGCTGTGGGAAGAATTAGTTTCAGCCAAATGGAAGTAGATGCTAGTTCCGCTGAAAGGGTGGAACCTACCTGAGTGCGCATAACTCAAGGACTTCAATTTGAAACCATTAAAATGGAAAAGTTTTCAGAGTGCTCTAGATTAAGAGTTTCGAGCCGCATGAAGAAAATGAGGGTTCAACTGACAGGTGTAAGGAAAGTTAGCCATATGGGAGGGAAAGATTGGTATATACATATATAGGTTATATATATATATATATATATATATATAGTATATATATATATATATATATATATATATAGTATATATATATATATATATATATATATATATATATACTCATAAAAAGGAGCATTAAAAGTTCAGATAGTCTGACACCTTGGAAAAAATTGGATGTTAGATTAGGCTCTTTTATTTATTTGTGTCTAAATCATAAATGTAGATGACTTTTTTTTCCCATACTCTCAAAAAATTTGTAATCTTTTCTTAATTAGTATTTTAAGTTTACATTTAAAGTAATGGTTAATTAAGCGGTATATTAAATAGGATTTAAATGAAATAATTTCAGCACTTGTTTTTATTATTTTATAGGTTTGAAATTTACTGCAAAAAATGCGAACGATTGAAAAACGGAGTTACCTTTTATATGGGGGAGTATATATGTTGCGAAGTATATGTACATACATATATAGCATATATATACATATATACATATATATATATATATATATATATATATATATATATATATATATAATCTAAGGTTCAAATAATTATTATGTATATTTAAGTTTAGTTAATTAAGTTTGTTAATTAAGCTATATATATATATATATATATATATATATATATATATATATATATATATATATATATATATATATATATATATATATATATATATATATATATATATATAAATATATATATTATTTTACTTCCCCTGAAAATTAGGTTTCTTTTTTGCAAAATTGTAGCAGATACAAATTAAGAGCCTAATCAAGCAACATCCAATTTTTCCCCAAAGGTAATGGGCTATCTGAACCTTTACTATTATTGGCTATGGCATATATATAAATATATATAGTTAGTATCTATATATATATATATATATATATATATATATATATATATATATATATATATATATATATATATATATATATATATATTGATAAAAGGTAAATTCTGAACCTTGAAAATATTTTTTTATTTAATGCGAATATTTAAACAATTGATAAAGAATTTTTCGCAAAATTTTGTTACAAACTCACGAAATGCAGAATCATCAAAAATTTTTGTTTCTTTTCCCTCATTTTTCATATCCACGTTCTTGATATATATATATATATATATATATATATATATATATATATATATATATATATATATATATATATATATATATATATATATATATATATATATATATATATATATATATATATATATATATATATGGTAATTATAACCTTGGCTTTATAAGACTATTTATTCACATGATGGCATTTAATAACTTAATAAATTAAAACGGTCAGACTATAGAAAGAGTACATGCATGTAACTAGTGATATATAAATCCTACACTAAAACAATTCATTTTTGTAATCAGCGATGAATTTTAGTTAGAAAATGGTAAAGAAAAATTAGAAAAAGGCTTAAAATAAGATTTTCATATTTTTTACCAATGTATTAATACAGTACTGTGTACGTTAAGAATTCACCTCCGTGTCTGTTTGCCAAAGCCGCCAATAATTGTTTTTTGTCCACGTTGTTAGTTTAATATTAATGTTGCTCAATAAGTGTTTTAATAACATTGTTTCTCGTTTGCACGATTCAGGTTTTTGATATTTATATTTTTTTTAAATTAAACGAATATCCTAGGTGAAACCGCAAAGACAGAGCAGTAATGGTCTACTTCTTAGACGACGGGTGTGACTTCGTCCCCTGTCCCTCCAACGGCTCCAGTCCCCTAAAAAGCCCCAACCCCCAAAATGAAATTCTTTGATACAATTGTCCACTGATCCCAAAAATGTCATTTGTTTTAGTGTAGGACGTTTAGTTCTCTAGTTACATGCATGTATATTTCTATAGTCTGGCCAATTAAAACTAATTACAAAAGTTGATTTTTTAGCTTTCGCCACTTACACTAAGAGGGCCTCCTTCAGAATACAAAACAACTTAACAGAACTAAACATAAAATTTATTACAATCAAGATAAAAAAAATAAAGAATAAACTAACTTGTCTGTTCTTCATGTGTCTTTTCTCTTGATATCCCTGAAACATCTTGAAGAAAGCAAAAAGGATTTCTGAATTTTTTCCAGTTTTAAGTCTCCCGGGGCTTTGTTGAAATCCATCCTTCGATCTCTTTC
This sequence comes from Trachelipus rathkii, assembly GCA_015478945.1. Lineage (NCBI taxonomy): Eukaryota > Metazoa > Arthropoda > Malacostraca > Isopoda > Trachelipodidae > Trachelipus > Trachelipus rathkii. The sequence continues at coordinate 37,333 of JABUQX010125144.1, forward strand.
ACTCATGAGTTACCTCATAATTCCTCTATCCCTTTTCTTGACACCTCCTTAATTTCTTGGCAAATTCTCCCACTTTTACCTGATTTTTTACAGAAAACCCACTTTTCTTCTTCATACTTACACTGGGTTTCTACACATTCCTTTAACACTAAACTTGCTACTCTTTCCTTATATCTTAGAGCTTTTAATATTTCTACTGAAACAAAATTCCTTTCCTCTACATTTACCAATTTAAACTATCCTTCCCATGTTATTAACCTGGCTTATCAAAAAGAGAAGAAAAAATTCTATAATAGTACCCCTTCTACCTCTAAAAATAACCTAATTTATCTTCCGATCCCATGTAAATTAAATTTTAATATTAAAAAACATATCTCAAATAATATTTGCTTTACAAAAAACAATTCCATTCCATTAAAAAGAATTTTTAAATCCTCCAAATCAACTAATTATATATCCCAATGTGTTTATAAAATACAATGTCATCAATAATCCAGTATTTATATAGATAAAACTCATGACTTCTCCAGAAGATTGTATCAACATAAACAAGACTTACTAAATGATTCCACCAATTCAGCATTTACATTTCACCTAACGACTAATAATCATAAAATTATAATTAAAGAATCTTCACCTATTAAATTTTGTAAAAAGAAAAATTATGGAATCTGTTTTTATTTATAATATGGATAATTTCAACAAAGCGCCGGGAGACTTCAAACTGGACAAAATTTAGAATTTTTTTCCTTTCTTCAAGATTTTTCAGGGATATCAAGAGAAAAGACACATGAAGACCAAACAACCTATAGAATTAATCTTTTACTTTTTATCTGATTATAAAATTTTATGCTTTGTTCTGTTAAAGTTGTACTCTGAAGGAGGCCCTCTTAGTTAAGGGGCGAAAGCTAAAAAATCAACTTTGTAAATAGTTTTTATTTATTATTATTAAATGTTATTACTGAATAAATAGTTTTATAATGCCAAGGGTATATAATTACCATATAAATATTCTGTTTACGACTAAAGTAAAAGTTTTCTCATATATATATATATATATATATATATATATATATATATATATATATATAGTATATATATATATATATATATATATATATATATATATATATATATATATATATATATATATATGTATATAGTAGAGTATATATATGAGTATATATATATATATATATATATATATATATATATATATATATATATATATATACATACAGTTAGAGACATACATGGTTATTACACATGCATATGTTGTTATTGGTTGTTGGTTATTGACTATATACATACATACATATACATACACATACACATATACATATACACATACATACAAGGCTAAGATGATATCAAAACCCCACACACATATACATACATATGCATATATAGATACATATATGCATATTACATGCTGCTATTATTACATACATATACATATACATACACATAATATTACTCATATACAGGTATACATATACATATACAAGGAGCACATACATACATACATACATACATAAAAGGCACACATACATAGAAGAGGCATAATACATAGACATACATATTACACATACACATACATACAAGGCTGACACTCCATGAAGGGTCGACCCCACGGTCATTTCAGATTAGTTAATTCCAGGCAAGCCTGGCCAGGGTCAGGGCCAGGCAAGGCCACCTTGTGGCCAGGCCAGGCCTGCGGTTGTGGCCAGGTCATCTCAAAAAACCCCAATGCATTTCCAATTCCAAAAAAATCAATAACACAACGACACATCAACTATCGATTCGTCTCTGAGTCAACCACTTATAATAGCCTATATATATATATATATGTTATATAAGAGTATATATATATATATATATATATATATATATATATATATATATATATATATGTCTTATGGTATATATTTAAAGAAATATATATAATTCAACCTTGGTCAAGTATGGATGCAGCTAACACCAACCAGAGGGGAAGTAGTAAACAGAAAGGCCAGAAGGGAAAGCTTGGAAAGAGGGATAATCAGAAGTGATTTTATTGGAGAGATGAATTAATCTTAAAAATCTACCCAAGAAGTTGTTTGACAAGATTTTCAGAGAGAGAGAGAGAGAGAGAGAGAGAGAGAGAGAGAGAGAGAGAGAGAGAGAGAGAGAGAGAGAGAGAGAGAGAGAGAGAGAGAGAGAGAGAGAGAGAGAGAGAGAGAGAGAGAGAGAGAGAGAGAGAGAGAGAGAGAGAGAGAGAGCTTTTAGTTAAAAGTAAATTTAGCAACTTAAAAGGGAAAAAATACGATTTAGGATTTTTGAAATGTAAAATTTTGAACATATAAATTAATTTTATTTGTAATCTGGGTTCGAGCAACTGCAAAATTTTAACATAATACTTTTGTCAATTTTGGAATTTTAATTTTAAAATCCAAAAATAAAATAAATAAGAAGAAATTTGAAATAATAAATTGTAGAAGGTGAAGCTGCGTTTCTCAAAGCAGTAGATTCATATCAAGAAAATATTCTAGATTCTTCTCCACTGGTAGCAAGAGGCCGAAAGCCCCTTATATCACAATAATCTTTTCGTGAACATTTATCACCGACCAGGACCACAGTGCTGACATGAAGGAATTGGTGAAATGTAGAAATAATTAGTATAATATATA
>JABUQX010125145.1:2500-17861 GCA_015478945.1 Trachelipus rathkii
ATAATATAATAATATATAATATAATAATAATAATAATAATAATAATATATATATATATAATAATATCTTTCCAATAACCAATATGTATTATGTAGTATGTGTTTGTAGTAATAATGTAATAATGTATGCTGTAATAATATAATAATATGTATGTATATATAATAATAATAATATAATAATATGTAATAATAATAATATGATAACAATAATAGTAGTAATAATAATAGCTTTAGTAGTAATATAATAATATGTAATATAATAATATAATAATAATAACCAATAATACTATTTATATAATAACAATAATAATATAATATATAATAATATAATATATAATAACAATAATAATAATAATAATAATATATATATATGTAATATGTATAATAATAATAATAATAATAATAATAATAATATATAATATGTTTATAATAATAATATGTATATGTAATAATAATAATATAATAATATATACACCATAACTATAATATATATATATATATATATATATATATATATATATATACTATAACTATATATATATATATATATATATATATATATATATATTTATATATATATATATATAACCAACAAATCCATAGAACTTAACCATTTCTGAAAAAAAAACACAATATCACATAGCTATCATACAAGAAGCCGCCCTCGTCCAAAACACCCCTCTCCCGACATTCTATGGTTATGATGCCATATATTCCCCTGCCCAACCTACTCACCACTCCCTTTTAACACTGATCCACAACAGCATACCATATCATAATATAACTACTATCACACTTCCACACCACTCCCCGCCGCATTAATAAAATCCCAATCTTTTTCCATACTCCCGAACAAGACCACCTACAACAACTTCAACCTTTAAATTCGCCACCCGACCACCCCAAACCCACCCCAAAAAAAACCTCATACCCCCCCTATCAACAATAGCTACATACCCAAATCTCATCCTTGGAGGCGGAGGATGGATACAAGACTATCCGTTACTTTCTGTGCTGTGATACTCTTTAGAGGAACTGCCTCTGGGTATCTTGTAGCAGCATCAACGATCGTTAATACATACTGGTGTCCCTCAGATGATGGTGGCGTAATCGGACCTATTAGATCTATAACGACTCTCTGAAATGGCTCTTCTATTATTAGAATTGGGCACAAAAAAATCTTCTTGACAACTCCTATGGAACATGTTCTTTGATAAATATCACAAGAATAGCAGTGTCTGGACACGTCCTGATATAAGTTCGGCCAAAAGAACTGCTGAGTGATTTTCCCCATCGTCTTCTTAACTCCCTGGTGGCCTCCAAAGATTTCATCGTGCGCCACTCTCATCACTCTGTTCCTATATTCTTTAGGAACCACAAGCGTGAACCTCTCTACCTGATTTTCAATCACCCACTTGTATAGAATACCATTTTTCAGCACGTACTTTCTTTCGTTCTTTTCTATGGACTTCCATATCCTTTGTAGAATCAGATCTTCCTTCTGTCTTTCTTTGAAAACTTCACGGTCACGGATCAATTCTATAATCTGACCGTCGTGAACCTCTTCCACTTCGTTCACGGCTGCGACACTGTGTGCTTCTAAACTATTTTCATGGGGCGTTTTGTCACCCTCTTGTATGGCACTCTTTTCTGTGATGTCATCCTGACACTCTTCTTCTACTACATTATTTACAACTGCTCCCTCTGTAACATCCAATACTTCTGTTACACTTCCATCATTTACATGTGGCTCACGAGAAACTTCGTTACTTTCATCCTCTTCAATAACTTCATTTCCAATCTCGAAAACCAGAGACTTTTGTTCATTATACATTTGAGCATTCGCGGTTGTTTCTACTTTCTTTTTAAGCATGATTAATGATTGTCGTCCGTACGGTTCTTCCTCCATATTCTGTTCATCTTCCTTTCTCACCATTTCAGACATATGATCTTGATTTTCGGCTTTGCGTCTTTCCACAGATTCTTCTGATGAATCTTCCTCAGCTCGCTCGGCAATGGGAATAACAAATCCTTCTTAGCTGTTCCGTCCTGCACATCGCTAGGAACATGACACTTTGTCGCTTCCCATGCGAGGTTTGGCTCATATGGGGGTAGTGCCCCTTCGATATTTCCTATAACGAGATCTATACGACCTCTGGCAGCACTGCTACGGTCGTCTTACCTACAAAATAGGGGGTGTCTACATCGACATTCGTGAGTGGAATTTCTCGGGCCGTACTATCTAAAAATCTCATGGTTGTATGAGCACTAGTATAGCACTCTTCAGGTACATATTTTTCTCGTACCACCACAAAGTTACAACCCTTATCACGGAGCGTTTGAACGCGATACCCGTTCACTGTCCCATTAGTTATTGGTAAGTTGTGTGAGTACCTATATGTTTCACTCACTATAACTGTTTAATTAAGGAGAAACGGCTCTTCACCTGAGGATCTCAGGACTTTTCTTCCTCTTTGGAATCCACCGAACGCTGCCGTATTCTTTCCGTCTTCCTTTTGTTTAGTACTGTAACTCCCATTGTTTCTGCCACTACTATTGAAGTATGGAGGGGCTCTGCAGTCTCGGGCTAGATGCCCTCTCCTTTGACATCTGCAGCAAGTGACCACAGTTCTTAGCTCACTGCTACTTCGGCGTTGTTCTTGCCTATCATTACTCCCATTATTGATTTTTGCTCCGTTATTCGTTGGTCTCGATGCATGTTGGTTTGTGCTCTTTAAGTTATCGTTTCTGTGATAACTGTTGCTATTTCTTGACTTGTAATTATTATTGTTTCTGTGACTATTAATATTTCCTTGGCTTTGACATCGTGCGTGACTCGACGTTAATTTAATGTGATGGGCTTCAATATAATTTTCAGAATTACTTATAATATTTTCAATATCCTTGTCATTCTTTTCTCTTTAATAAATGGCAAGCTCCTTCGGCACCATGCTCAAATATTTGTAAACAGAGAAGAGATCTATTAAGTCATCTGCAGTCATTTCAACCTTAGCCGCGGTCACCCATTTTCTGAGAGCTTGAACTATTTTCTTAATATAGACTCGTGGACTGTCATCTTCAGTCGGGCACATATTCTTGTACTTTGTACAATACCCAATCTCAGTGAGGTTGTATCTGATTAGTAACGCTCTCTTCAACTAATCATAATTCTTAAGTTCTTCGACCGTGAAATTGTTAAAGACATGGACTGCTTTTCCTGTAAGAAATGTCCTAAGCACTACGGCTTGCTTCTCTTTTGGCACGTCATTAGATTCGGCTTGCTTCTCAAACATCAACAGATACTCTTCAATATTGTTGACCTTCTCATCGAAGTTTGGCAGTTTCAACTTAGGATATTTACTAGTGTGAGAAAAGCTATTTGTGTTTGAGGAACTGTGAGAAGATGCTATTGCCACTTCATGCTGTCTCTGATGGTCTTCCGCCTCAAATTTCATTTTTCAGCATTCTCTCTTCGGACTCTTTGTCAATTTTATCTGCTTCTATCTTTGCTTTTCGTTCATCAGCTTCCATCATAAGCTTCTTTTCCTCCAATGCAGCTTTATCTTCTGCTGCTCTAACTCCTTTTAAATTTGGAGAATTTGTAACCATCTCTTTGCCCATTTTCTTTTATTCTGCTTCTCTAGCTAGTTTCTTTTCTTCCGCTTTTTTATCCAATCTCTTTTCTTCTATTCCTTTAGCATGTTCCCTCTCTTTAGCACGTTCTTCTTTCAGGTAACTAATTGTCTCTTGATTAGTTAAACCTAGTTCTCTGCACATTGCAATAAATGCTTCATTGGATGCCATCTTATCAAATTCTATAAATCAACGATACGTCGAAAGTCACTCTTCTAATGCACGAATCAGAAAAAAAATTCTACGTTTTTTCTCAGATTTTCGTCAGCTTGATACCTCTATGTTTTCCGACAAATTTCAACAAATCTCAATATATTATATATATATATATTATATATATATATTATTATTATATATATATATATATATATATTATATATATATTATATAATATATATATACTATATATAATATATATAATATATTATGATATTATATATAATATACTATATATATATATATATAGTATAGTATTATATTATATATATATCTATATATATATAGTATATCATATATGTATATAATATATATATATATATATAATATATATATATAATATCAATATATATTATAAATTATTATATATATATATATATTATATATATTATATATATATATATATATATATATATTATATATATCATATATATAATTAGATATATATATTATATATATCATATAATACTATTATATATATATATATCGTATATATTATTATTACTTATATATATACTACCTGTATCATTAATACACTGATGTTTTAAAAAGCCGATGGGAAAATATTGTTTTTCGGTTAGAGCACTTTACGGAGCGAAAAGAAATTCTCGGAAATATATTTTTTACAGCGCGTGGTTCTCTGCAAAATTTTTTTTGAGGCTTGCCCAATAAAATATTAATATATAATATATATTTATATACATATATATATATATATATTATATATATATATATATATATATAATCTATATTATATATATATATATATTATATATAATATATTATATATATTATATCTATATTATAATACAATATATATATTATATATATATACTATATATATATATATATATATATATATATATATATATATATATATATTATATATATATATATATATATATTATATATTATATATATATATATATATATATTTATATTATATATATTAACATATATATATAAATATATATATGATATTTATATATCTATTATATTATATTTATTATATATATAGTATATAATTAATATATATTTATATATAGTATATATAACAATATATATACAATATATATGATATATATATATTATATATATATTTTATATATTTTTATATATATATATATATATATATACTATCTACTATTATATATATATATATATATATAGTATATATATATATATACTAATATATATACTAATATGATAATATATAATATATATAATATAATAATATATATATACTATATAATATATATATATATATATATAATATATTATATGTATATAATATTATATATATATATATTATATATATTATACTATATATATATATATTATATATATATATATATATAAACTATATATATATTTATTATATATATATGTTTTAACAATAAAAATAAATATTTATTTCACTAGGTTCAATGATTTCAGATAAACAAATATTGTTTATAGCAGCATGCATGCTTAGTCAACGATAAATATAGCGCAAAACTATAGCAAAAGCTCTTCCTAGTGAGCTATTTAACACAATCAAATACATGATATTTAAGTGATAAGATTTAACAGATATCCAACTGTTAATAGTAAATAATAATAATTAATAAACTAATAAATAAATATCAACTATATAATAATGATAATAATATGAATCATAATAATAATAATACATATAATAATCATAATAATAATAATATTATAATATAAAATAATAATAATAATAATAATAAATTATAATAACAATAATAAATTATATATAATAATAATAATAATATTATAATATTAATAATAATAATAATCAATAATAATATAATAATAATAATAATAATAATAATAATAATAACTAATATCAATATTAATAATAATAATAATTAATAATATAATAATAAATAATTTAATATAATATAATAAAATCATAATTAAATAATATACATAAATCACTAATAATAATATAATCAATAATATAATAATAATAATAATGATAATAATAATAATAATAATAATAATAATAATATCAATAATAATATAATAATATTAATATAATAAAATTAATAATAATATAATAATATAATATAATAATAATAATATAATAATATATCATAATAATAATAATCAATATAATAATGAATAATATAATAATTAATAATATAATAATAATAATAATAAATATATAATATAATAATTATCAATATATATATATAATAATATAATAATATATAAATAATAGTAATTTATGAATAATTATAATTATAACTAATAATTAAATCAATAATATAATTAATAATAATAATAATGCTATAATAATAATATAATACATAATAATAATAACTAATAATGAACTAAGTAATAATAATGATGAATAATCAATCATATAATAATAATCAATAATAATAATAATATATAATATAATATTAATAATACAAATATAATGAATATAATAAATAATAATAATATAATAATAAATAATAATAATAATATAATAATAATATAAATAATAATAATAGTACATAATAATAACTAATATTATATAATCAAATAATAAGATTGTTTGTTAATATTGAGTTGGCAATAATATAATAATATTCTAAATAATAATAATAATAATAATAATGATAAGTTTACATAATAATACATAATAATAATAATAATAATAATTAATAATAATATATATAATAATAATAATAATAATAATATAAATAATAATATATAATATACTTTAAAAGATAAGAATAATATATAATAATAATAATACTATAATAATAATATTATATTAATAATATAATAATAATAATAATCATAATAATATAATAATATAATAAATACTCTGTAATCGATCCTGATCAAGCCTGTCCTCTCACTTTATTGCCTTTAAATGCCTGCTCACGCATGTCCTTTGCACCTTTCTGCCTGTCAATGCCTGATCAAAAGCTTGACCGAATTGCTGCATTCTGCATAAAGAATAGGCGCATAAAAAGGAATCACCACACACAACACACAACCACACACAGCATTTATATATTATAATATATATATCATAATACTATATTTTTTTGTATATAATTTTTGTATACATAATTTATGATAAGTGTCTGTCTGTGCCTGATAGATAGGCATTCTATTTATTTAGTATTATTATCCTATATATATATATATATTATATATTATATATCTATATTTATTTATTGATATATTATTATATTATATATATATATATATTATATATATATATTATATATATATATTATATATTATTATTACTAATATATATATATATATATTTATATATATAATATATATATTATATATACTATAATATATTATATATATTATATATAATATATATATATTTATATATATATATATTATATATATATATATATATATAGTATATATATATTAATATATATGATATATTATATATATATATATATATATTATAAATATATATTATACTGTAACATTATATATATATATAATTTTTTTTGTATATATATTTTAGTATATATATATATATATATACTATATTATATATATATATTTATATATTATAATATTATATATTATATTTTTAATAGTGTTTTTAATCTTTTGAAGTGTGGAGTTTTTTAAAAGTCGCTATTGTTGAATGTTTGCCTTCTGATTTTAATTTATGTTATATTAATGGTTGTGCTGTGTATAGTGAAAGTGTATGTGTATTTTATCAAACATATTTTGTTTTAATTGAAAGCTTTATTAAATTTTCATCTAGTAACTTATACATCATTTTTGTTCGTTTCGGCGAGGTCTGCGATTGACGTGTTAAAAGATAAAGTCCTAGTTTTAAATTATTATTTTTTTTTATTTATTATTTTTTTATTTTTAGGTTTTAACAAATTTTAATTTTTTACCCGAGTGTAGTAAAGTTATATAGGGTAAATTTTACTTTTTCATTGTTAATAAAACTTCTCCAAAGAAATTTTTGTACACAAATTTTTTAACGTTAGTATTTAGTGTGTGTTAATTCTTTATTTTTATTTTTTTTTATTCGCGTTTCTCCTGTTTGTCTCTTATTTGTTCTTATTTGCGCGTGTGTGTGTGGCGAGTGTGTGTGTGTGTGTGAGATGGCAGGGTTTGCGGGGGCGCGGGCTTTGAACATTAACTTTAAAAACATCAGTAGCGGCTTAAATTCTAACTTTGCCTCTGTGGAATATCATCACCTCACTAACTCTATCCCTAACCTTTTGCTCTTGTCTTAGAGATTCAGATGGCTAAGAATTCATCCTTCTACTCGTTTAATTGTATCTAACTAACTTATTTCATAATTTCCGTCTGAAGGGTGGAGTGTGTGGCTATGTAAACATTAATACTCCTCCTGTAACACGTCTCGAGAAGCTCGAATCTCCTAACTTCGATGCTCTGTGGCTCAATCTTTCTTCCTTCTACTTCAAGTACTCTTGCTGCTTTTGCCTACTGTTCTCCTAACCGACAGAATTTTTCACTCCTTTCTTTGAATATCATTAACTACCTCTTTTCACGAGACTGTTATATTTTCTCATCAAATACTGAGGTCTCTATTTAGGGGATTTCAATGTACACAACACTGGATGGTGGGGTCCTTTTATACTGATTTAGGTGGGGAGGAGGCGAAATCATTCAGCATTCTTAACGATCTGGAGCAACTATTTTAATCAATGAACCTACACACATTCCGGATCGTCGCAACCAATTCTTGAACCCACTTGACATACTGTTTCACCACTAGTCTTCTCTCTATAATTCCTACCCTTCGGCTGCCTATTGGTGTAAATCCTGACCAGAACCTATATCTCTTAAACTTTAATAACTTTCTCTCCAACAGCATTCCATCCTGCCGTATGCGTTTTTTCTGGCACTTTGATCGGCGTGTGATTTGGGGGCGCCTTGCGTCGCTTCTACGCCCTAACTATAATTGGAATGACTGCTTTGACTCTGATGACGCTTGGGCTTCTGCCACTAAGGTGGGGAGCTGGTAATCCAGTTGACGGATGAGCGCAGGTTCATTCTTCTTCGACTAAATCTTTCTTCTCCTGATATTAGAAGGTGGAAACCTCCTCTTGGAATAGCTGTGGAAGGTTGTGTTGGGCCTCCAGAGGACGTGGTTTCTTTATCAAGAAACACTACTCTGACTTTGAATGAAACTCAGAACATCGGGCAACAAAAAAATGGGAAAAAATTACATGGATTAGAAGCAAGAAATGGTGTAATGATAATGGCAAAAGTATGGATTAAGAATAAGAATAAGGATGATAATACCAAATAATAATAATAATAATAATAATAATAATAGCAGACTATAGATACTCAACACGAAGGTGCCGTAAAAAACACCAAAATACAACTATAGAGATTAATCCTACTGAAATCAAATCTATAAATAAAATCTAGAGACCTAAAAAAAAAATAAAAAATCAAATAAGATTATAAACACATCTACAAAAAAAAAAAAAAAAAAAAAAAAAAAAAAAAAAAAAAAAAAAAAAAAAAAAAAAATATATAGATAAAAATATGACTTTCCCTCCTTCTTTTCGCTGAATGGCTCTGTTGCTAATCTCCACTGAAAAGCCAATCTTTTTCCGGGCCTCCTATTTCCTTAACTCAACCCTGGACGATTTGGGCATTCCTCCTCCACCTTTCCTCTAGGTTTCTACTGTCTTTTGGCCTGTGATTACATTTGCATCGGGTGCATGGGCTCCTGAGATCTATGAAGTTAGGAAGGCGGCGTGGCCCGGAATTGGCATTCCTCCCGAGTTCTTGAGGGGAGTGCTGCTTTCCGAGCTGGCCCCTCCCTCGTTCAGCTATATTTCTCTATGTCTCATCAACTTTCCCTCAGTGTTGGTCATCACCGCACATGTCTAAACCTATTTCCGAAAAAGGAGCCGCTCTGATTCCTCTCTAACTATCGCCCTATAAGCTTCTCACGCTGTGTTTAATCTAAGATCTTTGGAAAACCTTCTTAACTCCTACTTCTTAGACCATCTGGACATCTATTTTTCTTTCTCGATCGCCAGTCGCGGCTTTGGCGTTCGAGGTCTAACTGGTGTAATACTTTCCTATTTAACGATTTTGGCTTTTCCGCCTTAGGACTACGGGGGACTTGCGTGGTGGCGCTTGAGATATCCAAAGCTTTGCCCGGGTATGGCACGCGTCACTGCTCTCGTCCGCAAGCTCCCTTTTGGGTTTTCCTTCTTCTCGTTTGGCTTACTTATGTTAAGTTTTTCTTTCAAATCGCTATATCCGGCTTTGTTTTGATGGGCCTGCGACTTAGCTTCTTTTCCTTTCTGTCAATAGTGGTGTTCCCTCAAGGGTTCTGTCTTATTCTCCTACTTTATTGTTCCTACTTTTTCATCTTAATGGATCTTCAAGCTGCACATCTACTCTATTCACCTTTATGCCGATGACTCGCCTTCATCTCTCTTCAACTCATTTTCAATTCTGCTCCTCTTTTACTTCTAGAATTGGCGTCTCGTCTTCAGATCTTTCCGATTCTATATTCTCGCTGCTAGATAGGATAGATTTCCGGCGTGGGGTCGTCTGAACCTGTGAATTCAATTTCTTTAAAACTCACGTTCTTCAATCTCCCTCCTAAGACAGCTTCTAGACGTTTCTATTCTTTTCGACGGCTCTCCTCTCGTTCTCCTGTTGACAATATAACATCCTTGGCCCTTACATAAACAAAAAAATGTCTTTGGAAACCTCACATCAACACGATTGCTAAGGCGCGGCTCAAAGAAACATGTGGAAGTTCTGTTTAGAACTGCGACGAATTTTTTTCCTCTTCACGTTACTCACCAGCTATACAAGGGTCTCATCCGCCCCTTGTATGGAGTCTGCTCTCTTCTGGGGGGGCTCAGGTGTTCACCCGTCAGTCGGCTTTTTTGGATAGGGTCGAGTATATCATATATCTATATCTTATATCTATATGATATATATATATATGTAGTTATATACTTATTACTATATATATATATATATATATAAAGTATATTATACTATATAATATATATATATCATTTATATATAATTATATATAACACTTCCACCTACATTTTACACATAATGTTAGGCCCCCGCCTTTTTTACCGTCTGTCCCATATATATATATATATATATATCTACATATTATAATATATATTATATATAGTATATATATATCTATACTATATCATATTATATACTATATATATATATATATTATACAGTATATATATATATATATATATATTATTATTAATATATATTATATTGTTATATTAATATATATATATTAAAGTATATATATCATATATTATATATATATATATATATATATACTATATATACGTATATATATGATATATATATATAATACTTATTATAATACTCATATACTATATATATATATTAATAATTCTTTATACTTGCTTAACATCGCCACACTCTTACCCTCTTGTATATACTCAGTGTTAATCAGTCATCAATAAACCTATTTAAATCTTCACTAAATTAAATGCCCGTATCATATTATTTTATTTTTTATTTCTTTGTTTTTAAGGCGACCTTAGTTTCTGCGGTTCAAGTATTAGGACTCCTTTTATTTGGGTATGCGGGCCTTTTAATATAGGGGCGGTATTATATATATTCATAGTATATATATATATATATATATATATATAGTATTATATATATATAAGTATCAAAATATAATTATTTATATTTATTTAGTTATATTTGTATATATTATATTATATATATATATTATATATATATATATATTGTATATATATATATATATATATACTATATTATATATATTATATGTATATATATATAGTTGTATACTTATATTATGTCTTTCTATATACATACTACTCAAAGCTCTCTAATTAGCTAAATGATCTTTAAATCCTTCTTCGGCCTATAATTCAAGTAATAAATCATAATTAATAATATTATAATTAATTATATATATATATATTATATAATTATTATTATAATTATATTAATAAAAACCTATTAATAATTCTATGGGTTATTTAAATATCGCCTACGGGCTCATCACCGGTTACGGAGGCTTTAAGGCTCGGATATCTCTGTATATTATCTGTTATATCTTATCTATATATTATAGTATATATATATATATTATATATATATATATGATATATTTATATATTCTTAACTAGTTTATCAACACTGCTCACCCACGGCAAGCCCTATTCATGGAGGGGGGTGTTAAAATTAACCAAAACTTTCAGCTAACTGCAAATTACGGCCAGATAAGCCCCCAGCACTCGGGCTAAAGTGGAGGGAGATTAATTGACGTTGGAAACAGAAGACTGGAAGAGAATTCAGCAGAACAGGGTGCAGCGAAGAAGGAGGCACCGCAGCGAACTAGTCCTGGAGTTGCTAATATCAACACAAAACTCATCGTGCCGTTTAACAGCACCTCCTTTGCTACGGGGCGTCTTAAAGTGTGGCACGCGAGTGGATAGTTCCCTCGACACTTCCCACTGCGGTACTATCGAACGAGAGATAAAGGACCATCATCGCGCTCGCAAAAGTAGAGGGTCAAGTGGAACTAGAAAGAAACCGGACAGTTTTAAAATCTTGTTTGCCGTTTGACTCGGACCTAGATCCAAAAGCCGGGTGGAACTGAGCCCCCCAGATAATGAGAGCAGTACTCCTATACAAGGGCGGATGAGAACCTTGTATAGCTGTGGAGTAACTGAGAAGAGAAAGAAAGTCTCGCAGTCTAACAAGAACTCAACAGTTTTCTTTGAGGCGCTTAGCAACCGTGTGATTCGTGAGGTTTTCCAAGACATTTTTTTGTTTATGTTAAGGTGAAGGATGTTTATATTGTCAGAGAGCCGCGACGAGCCGCTCGAAAGAGATAGGAAGTTAGAAGGTGTTCTCAGAGAGGGAGATTTGAAGAAAGTTGAGTTTTTAAGAATTGAATTTCACAAGGTTTCAGACGACCTCACCCGGAAATTCTATCCAGATCAGCGAGAAATCGAGAATCGGAAGATTAAGACGAGAGGCAATTTAGAAGTAAAAGAGGGAGGCAGAATTGAAATGAGCTTGAAGAATGAAGGGTCGGAGTCATCCGGCATAATGAGTGAATAAGTTAGATGTGCAGGTGAGAAGAATACATTAATGAAAGTAGGAATAAGTAGGGAGATAAGAGAACCCTGAGGAACACCACTATTGCCAGAAAAGGAAGAAGAAGTCGCCCCATCAACAACAGCGATATTGAGCGATTTGAGAAAAAAAGCTAGCATAAGTAAGCAAAGAGAAGGAGGAAACCCAAAGGAGCGGAGTGGAGAGCAGTGACGCGTGCATACCCGGTCAAATGTTTGGATATGTCAAGCGCCACCAGCAGTCCTCGCGTAGTTCTCAAGGGGCGGAGAACCATGAATGGTTACAATAGGAAAAGTATTCACGCAGTAGACTCGAACGCCGAAAGCCGTACTGGCGATCGGAAAAGAGTGAATGAGATTCCAGATGGTCTTAGAAGTGAGAGTTAAGAAGGGTTTTAAAGATCTTAGATAGAACACAGGTGAGAGCTATAGGGGAATAGTTAGAAGGATGCAGAGCGGCCTTCCTTTTTTCGGAATAGGTTAGACATGTGCGTGATTCCAACACTGAGGGGAAAGTTTAGTATTGAGACATAGAGAATATTGTTGAAACGAGGGGAGGGGCCAGCTCGGGAAGCACACTCCTCAAAACTCGGGGAGGATATGCCATCCGGGCCACCCGCCTTCCTAACGTCATAGATTTTCGGAGCCATGCACCCGATAATGTAATCACAGGAAGCCATAAGGAACTGAGAGGAGAAGGTGGAGGAGGAGGAATCCCAGAATCGTCAGGGTTGAGTTAGAGGAAAATGGAGGCCGAAGAGAGATTGGCCTTTTCAGTTTGGAGAATTAGCAACAGAACATCGATCGAACTAAGGGAGGAGGCAGATTTTACAGAAGTTGTTAGAGTGTTGTTTTGGCAAGAGGCCCAGAAAAGATTTATAGTAGGAGCAAGGAGGTTAGCGCACCTTCGTATTGAATGAAAGCCCGCTTTGCTCGGCCTAAGAGTATCCCCTGCAACGATTCCTAGCTGAGTAAATTAGCGAGAGTGATAGGAGCACGAGAATTTTTCCCACCCCCGATAAGCGCTGTCTCTTGCCTGAATGGCCAGAGAACAGCACGATCGAACCATGGATTTGAGCGAAAGAAGATTTAGTCGAGAAGGATGAACGCTATCCAGGTCACGATTACGCTCCACTTAGTGGCAGAAGCCGGCGTCATCAGAGTCAAGAGCAGTCCATTCCAATTATAGTTAGCGTGAAGCGGCGGCAGGCCCCAATACCCCGATCACAAGTGCAGAATATACATAGGGCACGGATGGAGCTGTTTGGAGAGAGTATTAGGTTAGAGATTACAAGGTTGTGTCAGATACCAAATAGGAGCGAAGGTAGTGTATTTATTGAGAGAAGGACTAGTGGTGAAACTAGGTCAAGTGTGTTCAAGAATTGGTTGGACGATCCGGAATGCTGTGTAGGTTTCTTTGATTAGTTTGCTCCAGATGCGTTAGAATGCTGATGATTCGGCCTCCTCCCTCACCTATCAGTATGAAGAGGAACCCAAACCCATCTCAGTGTTGGTAATTGAAATCCCTAAATAGAGGACCTCAGTATTTGGATCGAGAAGATATAACAGTTGTGAGAGGTAGTAGATATTCAAAGAAAGGTGGAAAATTGTTCTGTTAAGGAGAACAGTAGAAAAGCACAAGTTTTGAGTAGAAGGAAGAAGATTTTTGACCACAGAGCATCGAAGTTAGGAAATTCGAGATTCCCGAGACGTGTTACAGGAGTATTATGTTTACATAGGCACACACACTCCACCCTTTAGACGGAATTATGAAATAAGTTATAGTTGGAAACATTAAACGAGTTAGAGGATGAATTCTGGCATCTGAGTCTCAGACAGAGCAAAGGTTAGGGAAGAGTTAGTGGGTGATATCCCAGAGGAAAGTTAGATTTTAAGCCACGGAATGTTTGGTAAAGTTAATGTAGCCCCGCGCCCCCGCAAAATCTGCCATCTTTCGACACAACCACCACACTCGCACACACAGCAGCGCAAAATACGACAAAATAGATACAAAAAGGAAAAACGGAATAAAAAAATAAAATAAAATTTACACACATAAATACTACTTAAAAATTTAAGTACAAAATTAAATAAACACATGCTACTGTACAATGAAAAGTAAACTTAAACCTATATAAACTTTCTACTCGGGTAAAAATTAAAATTTGTCTAAAACCTAAACTAAAAAAAATATAAAAAAATATATTTAAAACTGAATATCCTTTTACTACGTCATCGCAGACCTCGCCGAACGAACAAATGATGATAATTACTAGGATAAATTTATAAGCTTTCATATACAAAATTTTGATAAATACACATACACTTTCACTATCACACGCGACAACATACATAATAAACGATAATAAATAAATA
>JABUQX010125146.1:0-21268 GCA_015478945.1 Trachelipus rathkii
TAATTTATGTCTACCACCCGTTTATTTTGTCATATATGTATATTTCGTGCTAGGTGATTGGTTCTCCAATGAGTGCTTCTTATGTAGTTGGTTGCAGGGGAGTTGATAGATGTGTATTTTTGCTCATATCTGAATTATATTGTTATTCTTTATATTATTATTAATATATATATATGTAGATTTTTTATATTTATTATATATTTTTACTTATTACATGTATTATTACTATTTTATTCATATATATTTACATTTTATACATATGAAAATGCAACTTCATTAATATGGATAAGAATATTTAATATATTCATCATAGCTCTTAAATCTTTTTAATTATTATATCTATGTACATTTTGATAGATTTATTCTTTTTAACGTTAATTAAAATTCCCTACTATTATTCTTAATTTTTAATTTTATCGCAATTTATTTTTATAATTATACGTCTAATTATTTTATTTAATAATTATTTAAATCTATTTATATTAAATTATTTAATTATGATTTAAGTTATATATATAATTAAATTTTTTCTTTTAATTGAAATTTAAATATGATATGTTAATTACAGTAAATCAATTACATTCTTATTCATTCTATTTCCTATATTCATCCAACTAGAGCATATCTTACATGAACTCCTATGATTAGTACTTTTCACTATTTCAATCCCTGATAGAACCGTTTATGATTTTTCCATACCTCATTATTATTTTATTTTTAGTAATTTTAATTATTTTTTCTTTTATTTTTAAATTTTTATTTTGGTTCTATGAGTTATTTTAAATCTCGTTGATTTTGTTCACTTTGTTAAAAGTAATTATGTTTCAGATTGTGCTTTTTCTCACTTAACGAGCTTATATTACTTTGCTCAAGGTATTTTCCATTACTTCTCATACGTTAGGACGCACACTTTATATAAACAAAATAAATATCAGCGATATTTTCAAAAACAATTGTGTATATTTTGTTATAGTCAAAAATTTATAGAAGTATTATTATTAATCAGATTCGTTCAATATAGCATAGAAAATCATAAACTATACTTTCAAGAATTTCAAAATTATCAAATTCAATTTTGAATTCAAAATTATATTTTAAATTATATTCTGAAAAATATATAAATTCAATAATATATATAGATCTTCCTATTAAATGTCATTTTACTAAATTAGTAATAATAATTAATATGATAAAGAAGTCACTGCTACTGAACCTAAATTGATAATACTAAATATTTATATTATAGGAAATTAAATATTTAAACTTCTTAATTTGAAATTTTTGACGATAACTATAGGATATATTTAAAATGATATTTCAATATATCATAAATAATAATTTTTTATCTTATCATCATATTAAAATAATAGACAAATCATTTAAACCACTTTCCAAATATTATTAAAATTTATATTAAATATTCTAATCAAATACAATAATTTTTTTATCATTATATCAATCTAACTAATATATTACTATCAATTTACCAATTAAATTTGTCTAATCTACTTCAGAGTGTAATATATTATTAATATATATAATATTTTAATATATTATACGATTATATGTTATAATACGCTTTCTATACTACTTATACACAATTTATATATAGTGATAATATAATAATCAATTATAGTTATTAGTAATAATATATCCTAATTAATATTTATATAATATGGCTAACGATAAAGTTTATATTAATACTACTATGAAACCAGTAACTATTAAATCAGACATCATCAAGTATTATATAAGCGTGCGCAGTGTAGTATACTCACCCGATAAACTTCTACCTGTAATATGTAGCTGTCTTACATATTGATTAATTGTCTACCCTCTATTGGTCGTAATTATATTGTGGAATAATCTATTTAAATATTATATTATAATATTATTATAGTATACTACTATATTATAGTAGTTAGGTCACTTGTTTCTGTTACTCGCTAATATTAGACTAAAAAGTTATAGTTTTTTTGATTAAATTTTACGGGCTTTATGAACTAACCGAATCATTTATCTTTTATATAATCTTTATTGTATATTTATGTTTAATAAAGATATATAAAAAATGTTACTACGTTTACAATAACTTAAAACGGTTCATAACGTTATAATTAAATCGAGCATAGAAGAAGATTATGGTAAGCTTTTCTTTGCCACGTTACAAAGCCGTTAACTACCACAACAATCATTCATAGATCGTACAAAACTAAAGGGAATAGTCAGGACAGCGGGGTTGACCCAAATCAAGTGGAAACAATTATAAACGCCGGGTGTAGGTTTCGTTAATCGACTTTTTAAAGTTTCACACACCGCGACAGACCCCCATTTAATACAATTTTACTATAGATATATATAATCATATATTAATATATATATACGCTACCGGCCTGAACTTGCATTAATTACCCGGTCTTAATCTTTTTACTACGAGAAGCTAACCCCGGTTTCTGCCTTTCTCTTTACGCTATTTTTAAATTTGATTGTAAAAAGATAGTAATTTAATAATATTTATTCTCAGATTTATTAAATGTATAATTAACTTTAGTATTTTTAAGACTTAATGGTGTATTTATATTAAAATGCTAATTTATTTCTCTTATTTTATTTTATTTCCTTTGAAATACATGTTAATTTTTTGCATTTTAGAATCTATACAAATATTAATTTTGTAGTTAAATAAAATTACTTGAAAATTTAATAATTAAAAAACATTCGAAATTACGTTTATTTCTCAAATATATTTATAATACATCGATATCTGGGCATAGATCGACAAAGTAAAAGCAGTCTTTTAGTTTGTATGGTAGTCGCCTTACTGAATATTATACCTTATTTAGTATATAATTATTAATTATAATATAAATCATTATTTATCCTTAATATATAATTCATTCTCAGAACAAATTTTTTCAATATTCAATAAATATCCTTATCAATACATTATATTATAATATATTATATATATAAATTTATTAATTTTATAATTATAACTATATCTCTATATAAATTTAATTATAATTAATATATTATATATAATATATATAATGTTAAAACAAATTAATTTATACAGTTGGTTTCATTGCTTTATGAAGCATTAATAAGTATTGTAGATAATAGCTTTGACTGTCACTTGGTAATAATTCCTTGAATATATTGATATATATAATCTCGACGCGGGTAAATAACATTTTGCACCCATAGTCTCCCCCTTCGCTATTTCGGGTGTAAATACACGTTTAAACTAACTTTTTATTTATGTGTGTCTTTTTATATTTAAACTTATTTTTTGTTTATTATTTGTCTCTAATTGCTTAAATAACACATAATTGATCTTAAACAGATACTATCCTTTTAATGCGTATACCACACTTACACCCCTACACACGCGGGCGCGCGAGCACACACACACATCTCAGGGTTAAAAAGAAATCAATGCGATTGTTATGCGCGATAAAAATGAAAGTAACAATGAGTAAGTTTTATGTGTTTATTAGTCAATGCTATTGATTATTATTATAATTTTATTATATAATTAATTATTTTATTTTATTTGTTTAATTAAAAATTAGATATGATTATATAAATAAAATTTAATATAATTAGAATTATATTATTTATTAATTAATATTAAGTATTTGGGATTATGGTTATTTTGTGAACAGGAAAGTTCATAGAAGGCTGGACGTGTTTTGCTTCGCTCTGTAAAGGTAGACAAAAAATACCTTTATTTCAGTGCTTTGCTTAAGGATTTTTGTTGGTGAAATTTTTTACTTTAATTGTGGCTGATGCTATTTTCAACGATGAAATTTTGTCAGATTATAAATCTTATCAATATTGTTTTGAATATTGATAAGTGTGAAAAAAACGAATTTGATAGACTTGTTTATAATTTATCAGTCAAGTATTTTGGTTGAAGAATATCGTATTAGTACCCGTATTGTGTAATATATGATTCCATCATTCTATGAAAAATAAATCTGTATTAGTGTTCTGATTTCAAAAGTATTATCCATCAACTTTAAAAATGTGACACAAATATGTATCAGCATCTAGATTGTTTTGTTTCATCGTAGAATTTTTGAGATTGCTAAACTTATTCCAATCATAGGTATTGTTGTAGGGAGATAATGGCTGGTAAAAAAATAGGTGCGAAGCCCTAAAGAAACAAACGTAGTGATTTTATGTAGATTAGTCTTTGTTACGAGACGACAACACGGTACTACTTAAGGAAAAAAGATTTTTGATATGAAATGATCTCTTTAAATTTTGTATTCTTTATATGAAAAAGGAAAAATTTATCTCTTAATTTTTTTCTCAGAAAAAGAAATGAAATTTTAGAACAAACAAGTTTCATCATTTGTGTAACAAAGGTTCTAGCATTATAATTAGCAGTAGCCTACAAAGGCATTCTAATGTCAAAGTACTTAAATATAACGTGTGTGATCAATGCTAATTATGAAAAAAGGAAAGAAGATTAGGAGTCTATACAATCAAAACTTAAAATTAATTTATACCTTAATAATATTGAAAAGATTTATATATATAATATAATTACTAATTAAATCTAATAATAATCATAAATAGAAATTGAAATATAATTATAATAAATAAATTTAATATTAGAATCATATATCTATGAATAAATTTAGCATTTGAATTAACAAATATGTATCACACATATAAACAAAAATAAAAAATTAAAGTAGTTAAGATTAGAACCAGTTTGTATACTTTATAATTCGACGACGATTTGTTTTATAACTAATACATAATGCTTATTATCTGCTCTCCCGGTCCCATATACGTGAGATTGTATGATATGTGAAGACAACAAATTTGCGCACTACAAACTAATT
Organism: Trachelipus rathkii; assembly: GCA_015478945.1. NCBI lineage: Eukaryota > Metazoa > Arthropoda > Malacostraca > Isopoda > Trachelipodidae > Trachelipus > Trachelipus rathkii. Next base: position 4,863 of record JABUQX010125146.1, read on the forward strand.
GTATATGGGGTGAAAATGTCGTAAAAGGTCAAAAATTTAAATGCAAAACTTGTAGCATTTTAAAGCAGATCCTGTATTCAATCACCATCTAAGAAATATAAAAATTATATTAAAACATATATAAAGTTTTTATTTTACTTAGAAAACTAGAAAAACTTCAAAAACCTGCTACTCTTAAACGGAGTATTATAAAGAATAAGTTTATAACAATTTCTATAAATAGCTTAAACATTATACATCAAATCTAATATTATAAACATAACCTTTATATTTTACACTCTTAGAAGTTAATAAATCTTAATATATGGTTAATTTTATTTTTATTTATTAGTATTAATATTTTAATTATTCTAACACTTTGATATATTATCATGTTAATACAGAATAATAAAAATAATAAATAATATATAAAATAAATAAAATAATAAAATATAAAAGATAACATAATAAAAAATCTCGTATAATTAGTGAGATATACATACTAACAGAAAGCTAGCTATTTCAGTACACTTCATATGTTTAATTTTGATTTAAACTATTAATAGATTATTTATAAAAAAAGATAAATTGGGGACTTGAGCATTACGCTCTTGGAAAATAAAGATAAAATTCATAACGTTTATATATCTTATTATATTTTTATATATTATTTAATAAAATATTTTTTAGTATGTATTTAAAATTTATATATGTATTATTTCTGAGCGGTTCAACCTAGAGATGTAGAATAAATAGTACCCTAATGGGGCACTCTTAGAACTATTTCTTAGCTATGAATTCATCATTAGATGCCATTTCAATAAATTTTATAACAAATTTTTAGAAGTGGTTATTTTAAAGAAAAAGATGTTGTCTATATATTAGTGCGTGTACAATGAATAAGCAATTTCATAGCGCTTGGGCGGAATGGGAAGTTGAATATGCCAAAGTCTTGGCTAGCATTATTTTGCTGCTACAACCTGCTAGCTTTCCTCGGGGCATTTTTTTTTTTTTTTGATATCTTTCTGATGTAATCTTTTGGGTTTATCAGTTTTGAGGGATCAGATATCGTTATGGTGGGGTTGGGGGTACAAGATGTTCGCAACTAATTTCCGAATATTTAAGACTAAATATTCCTGAGGGAGTTCGCTTGTGGACATGTGGATGCAAACTTATTAATTGTATATAATAAATAACATATGATCTATATTTTCTTTTATATTATATATATATATATATCTATAAATTAATTTTATTTTTAATTTAATAGATTGGGTACAAAAGTTATGCTTTCTAAAGTTTAATCTTTCGGCCCCTATCAGTCTCTCTTTGTGGCCTTCTATTTATTGGACTTCTTAGACTCTAATAAATGTATTAAGATGATAGATCAATTTAATCATTATCTTTTATTTATTTAATAATGAAATAACCAACTGAATGAAAGAAATTTTTTTAAATTCATTAGTACTCAATCCTTGGATTTCAGCATTCATTGGCTGGTTTATAAATTTTTTAAGTGTATCGCGCACTGTCAGGTACACTCTAATAATTAAGACTGATCTAATGGGGTCTTTTTATAAGTTAATAGGCCCTGTATTTATTTATCGCAGTCCTGTAAGGTCCGTACTATTTTTAAACATTTTTTTTTTTATTTAAATTTTCTATTCATTTTTTAATTTTTATAATTTAATTATGATATTAACTCCATTAATGTTCTTTTATAGTCAGTTGGCCGGAAAAATTGAAATTTAAATTAAATTGCAATAATAATTAAATAAAATCCCGTACATTATGTTTAAAAGTTTATATCAAATTAAAATTTTATTAGAATAAATCGATAATCTACTATACTTTTATAGAGACACTTATTGGAAATAATTACCATATTTTGAACTAATAAATTCATATATTAAGTTGTGAAAAGTAAATGATATAAAAAACAAATAATAAAAATATTTATTATTTTTCATAAATGAAATATCTAGAAAAGTTTAACTTCTAACTAATAACACTTTAGATCATTTACCTTATAGGATTCAAAGTTTTTTAGCCTTAAAATTACAATAACATGTTAAATAAAAAATTTTTTTGTTAAAATTAAAAATAAATAAATAAAAAAACCAATTTATACTAATATATTTGGAATCAGCCGTGTAAAGCTTATTATTAAAAATAAATGTAAAAAAAATTTAAAAAAAATAAATAAAAAGTATAAAAATAAAAATACAAATAATATAATAAATATTAAGTAGGGGTAGGAAATAATATTCATGAGGTAGCTTATGAGCTCGACGGGGGACGAGGGGAGGGACGAGTTTTTATTTCGCATACATACCGTAATATATATGGGGGTAGGGGGGTGTGTACATAACCCCGCAGGATAACATTAAGTATACACCAAATAGTCCTTAATAAATGAGCGGGGTTCAGGAGATAACACTTACCTATATATATACTTATATATATATCCCCGTGAGGGGGGGAAAATAGTTCACCCTACATTGTACGTTCCCTCCGAGCAGGGCGAGAAGACCCCTATCTGAGCCATCTTATTGCAGTTCCAAATGGGTATATCCTTTAACGTTAAATAAAAAAAAAAAAAATTTAAAAATACTGACGAAGAGTTCGTAAAAACGTAACTGGTTCTTATAAATATTATTTTTATCTATGTGGGGTACCTAGGTCTTTGTGCCTTGTACTAGTTTAAAGGATCATATACTGTAAAGTTATTATTTAAAGAAAATAAAAAAAAAACAATAAAAAAACATTCTAAAAAAATTATTAAGAAACAGAGTCTTTTATCATTATTAATATCCTTAGTATATTACTAATATTATATATCTATATACTATATATATCTATTTAATATATTTATTAATTATAAATATATTATATATATTATATTAGTTAATTATTAATATTAATTATATATAATATATATTATATATTTTAATATAATATATATATATATAATTAATTAATTATCATAATATTATATCTTAAAATATTTAATATAGAATATATTTATTTGAATATAAATATTTAATAATATATTACAGTATAAATTTATAATTATTTGGCTTCGAAAATTTTAATAATATTATATATATTTATTAGTATATATTATATATTTATTAAATATATTATTATTATATTAATTAAATTAATATAATAATATAAATTAATATATACTACCCATAATAGCACTGTAAATGAATTAATACATAATTTATTTCATATATATAACAATAAAAATATAAATAGTAAGATGCAGGCAGGTTGGTTAAAACCAGTGGGCAGTGCGTTTGGATTTGAAGAGTAGACCGTGAAGATTAAGTAAATATTGTAAAGTAGTGTCGAATGAATGGTCCATAAGTTTCCTTCAGTATAAATTTTTGTCAAAATTTCATAGCTAAATACAAAAACTTTTTAATTTTTTAGCTTTCATATATTTAGTGAAAAAATTGTTTTATTCCTTTAATGTAGTAATTATTTGTTAATTTTCAGCATCAACAAGAAGTGTTTATGAGAAGAAGTTAATTGTATTAATGGGAGGTACTGTACCTGATTCTCCTTATACTGGGACTGTTGTTGATGAGGAAGAATATTCAGATCATCAAATTTCAAATGGTTAGCTTTTACGTTTGCACAATCAATTCTTTTGAATCATATATATATATATATATAGCATATAGTATATATATATATATATATATATATATATATATATATATATATATATATATATATATATATATATATATATATATATATATATATATATATATATATATATATATATATATATATATATTTATTTTTTTATTTATATATATATATCATGGCTGCAAGGTGGTGGTGGTGGGTGATAAGCATTTACAAATACCACCACTCAAGAAAAGAAGAAAATAGTAGAAGGGGGTTTTCAGCCCCTTGCTACCTGGGGAAGAAAATTTTAAAATTTTCTTCATGATTTGAATCCTTCGAGAAACGCAGCTTCACCTCCTTCGTGTACTTTATTATTTTAAATTTCTTCTTTTTTTTATTTTAATTTTGTATTTAATATTAAAAAATTTCCAAAAGAACTGAAGTTAAAATTTTGTAGCTCCTCCAACTCTGATTTCAAATGAAATTAATTAAATGTATAAAATTTTACTTTGAATTCCGAATTGTAAAAACATTTCCTATTAAGTAGTTAGTTACTTTAAGCCAAATACACTCTCTCTCCCTTGAAACATCGTCAAACCACTTCTTTGAAAGGACCTTCAGATTATTATCCCTCCTCTCCATAATACACATTTTTCAAATTCTCATTCTTCTCTCCAATCTCTATCTTCTGGCTCTTCTGCTTTTCGTCCTTCCTCTGGTTTCTACTGCGTCCACACTCGATCGATCATATATATATATATATATATATATATATATATATATATATATATATATATATATATATATATATATATATATATATAATATATATATATATATATATATATATGTATATATATATATATATATATATATATATAAGGTTGCTATATATATATAATATATATATATATATATATCATGATCATCATCATCATCATCATCATCATGACTGGGGGTAAGGTGCGTAACATGCACCGGAAACAGAAAAGTAGAAGAATATGCCGTCGCAAGTCGAAAAAGCCCAGCCTTATCACCCTTTTTATACCTTTTAGTGATTGTAGTCAGAAAATCCACCTAGATCTTTACGGGACAGCGACGGACCCTCACTATGTCGTCTCGCCACAACCATACCCCCTCAAACCCCTGTTACCTCCTATTATGCACATTTTCTTCGCTGCTGCAAAATTCCTTATATTTCTCTCAAGGAATTCTTTATTGATTCAATCCATTTTCTTAAGTCTCCAGCTGGTCGATTCCCCAGCACACTCCACAATACATCCACTTTACACCGACTATCATTCATCCATCATACATACTTTAGATTCAGAAGTCTAACACCAACACCATATATACATCACTAACACCTGCCAGAGCTTCCCAATTAATCCCATCATACGCCCGTTCCGCAATTTATAAAACTTAAATGTACTTGTTTATTGGCCTCTATTTTCTCAACCATTGTTTCAATGTAAATATTTGATTCTCTCTCTCTCTCTCTCTATTTTCACTCTTTCTCTCTCTCTCTCTCTCTCTCTCTCTCTCTCTCTCTCTCTCTCTCTCTCTCTCTCTCTCTCTCTCTCTCTCTCTCTCTCTCTCTCAAAAAAAAAAATCGCAACTAACTAACAAATGGTATATAATACGTCAAGTTTTATACTTTTATTTTTATTTATTTTTTTATTGTGTTAACTTATTTTTATTATTTATTTTTATTATTATTATTATTATTATTATTATTATTATTATTATTATTATTATTATTATTATTGTTATTATTATTATTATTATTGTTATTATTATTATTATTATTATTATTATGTGCTAAAGTAGGAAGTAAGAATGTTAACAGTGAGTGGTGGAATGAAGAGGTGATGCAAGCGGTTGAAAGTAAAAGAAGCGTGGTTAATGTACTATAAGCCAATGATGGAGTTTCAAAAGAAAGATGTTTGAAGTTATATAAGGAGGAAAAAAGTAATGCAAAAAGGTGCATACGTAGGAGAAAAGAAGAGGTAAATGAAAAGTTTGGAAGGACTGATTGGTGAAGAGCAAGGTGTGTTTTGGAGTGGTAGAGGATATGTGGATCAAATCTTTACATTGAAACAAATGATTAAGAAAATGAGGAAGAAAAAGAATAAATTGTATTTAATTTTTATGGATTTGCAACAGGCGTATGATAGGAATAATAGGGAAGGTCTATGGCAGGTGTTAGTCATATATGGTGTTGGTGGTAGGCTTCGGAATGGAATCAAAAGTATGTATGACGATAGTGAAGCGTGTGTAAGAATAAATGGTGTCAAAAGTGATTTGTTTAATATTAATAGCGGAGTGAGGCAGGGATGTTTTATGTTTCCTTGGTTATTCAATTTGTTTATGGATGGGGTTATGAAAGAATTAGAGATTGGGGTGGCAGGAAATGGTGGAGAATGGAGGTGAGTGGAGGGTGCCCTACCTTTTATATGCAGATGATTTGGTTTTGTGTGGTGAGTCTGAAGAGAGTTTGAGAGGTTTGGCAGGGTGTATAAAAGGAGGGGTTTGAAAGTAAACGTAGATAAGAGTAAGGTTATGGTTATGATTGAGAAGTCTTCGATGAAGTTATGTTAGATGGTAGCAGCTGGAACAAGTGTCTGAGTTTAAATATTTAGGATAAAGTTGATGAAAAGGGAACGGAGATGCAGAATATAGCAATTGCGAATGGCATGAAGGTGGCTGGTGCAATTAAATCGTTATGGATGTAAGGACTAAGTCTGAGTGCGCTAGGGTCTTACATGAGGGTGTATGTTGTTACCTGTGTTAATGTATTATAGTGAGACTATGGTCTGGAATAAGAGGTATAGATCTAAAGTTCAGTGTGCTCAGATGGACCATTTTAGAGGCGTGTTAGGTGTGAGAAGAATTAATAAAATGGGGGATGAACGTATTAGAGAGTTGTGTGGTGTGAAGAAAATGGTAAATGAGAGAATAAATGAGTACGTTGAGATTGGTTTTGGTCATGTGGAAAGGATGAATGAGAGTCAGTTGGTTAAATGGATGTAGTGTATAAAGTGTGTTGGGAATCGACCGGCGGGGAGAATGAAGAAAAAGTGTGGATTGAATCAGTAAAGGAATGTCTGGAGTGAGAGAATGTGAGTTTGGCAGAGTGCGAGAATAAAGGTGCGTAATAGGAATGAATAGTGGGTTTTGTGAGGGAGGATGGTTGTGGCCCACCTGGGGCCAAGGGATGAACCCTACACTGACGATATGCCATAATGAGGTCCGTCACGGTCTGTGAAGCTCTAGGGGGAATTTTTTGACTGCGACGAGTTCTACCTTAATTAGGTATAGAGGGGCGGTAAAGTACAGCTTTTCTTCGACTTGTCATATGCCCTTCTTTACTCTTCTTGTTTCCCTGTGCATAGCCAGGCACCTTACCCCAGTCTTAAGGTTAGATAAGATTTATTATTATTTTATTATTATTATTATTATTATTATTATTATTATATATTATTATTATTATATTATTTTATTATTATTATTATTATATCTAAAGTTCTAAAGATCTAAAGTTCAATGTGTGTTCAGATGGACAATCTTAGGGGCTAGTGAGAGAAGAACTAATAAAGTGAGGAATGAACGTATTAGAGTTGTGTGGTGAAGAAAGGGTAAATGAGAGAATAAATGAAAGTATGTTGAGATGGTTTGGTCAGCGTGGAAAGGATGAATGGAAGTCGGTTGGTTAGCGGATGTATAGTGGCGAGTGTGTTGGGAACCGACCAGCTGGGAGAGACCGAAGAAAATGTGGATTGAGTCGGTAACGAATGTCTGAAGGAGAGAAATGAGTTTGGCAGAGGCGAGAATAAAGGTGCACAATAGAAGGGGAATGGCGGTTTTTTTTTTAGGGAGGTATCCCACCTGGGCTGGTGGATGAACACTCCACATTGACGATTTACCATAGTGATGGTCCATCGCGGTCCCATGAAGCTCTAGGGTGGATGTTCTGTCCGTGACGAGTTCTCACTAATTAATGGTACAGCGGCTGCGGTAATTTTCTGTCTTTGTCATATTCTTCTACTGCTTTTCTTTCCGATGCATGACTCGCACCTTACCCCCAGTCTTGGGGCAAAGAGGATGATAAAGAAAGAAAGAAAGAAAGAATTATTATTATTTTTATTATTTTTTTTTTAAAATTATTGTTATTATTGTTATTATTATTATCATTATTATTATTATTTTTTTTTTATTACTATTATCTAGGAAATGAATATGTTACTGAAAAACGTACTACAAATTATTCTACCTCTAAAGCATCATCATCGTCTCCTACTTTGAGAAGCAGAACTGCAGCCTCTTCAAATGGTAAGAATTGTTTAATTAACTGACAATTTTGCACATTTTAAAAGTTTTGAAAATTTCTTAATTTTTTATTCAATGATATTTATTTTCAGAAATTTTTTTAATATTATTTTTAATATTTGAAGACCACAGAGGAAAAGCATGATAAGTTATATTTTCCGGTTTTGTACATGAAAGTTTTATTAATATTGGGTTTGTAATATTATTTCTCCTGAAACCTCTTTTTAAAAAGATTATATCTTTGAACTTGACAGGTTCTTCTCAATTTCAGTTGTTATATTAAATTTTTCCTGTTACATTAAATTTTTTCCTCATTATATTTTTCCCTTGTGATCTTTATTTATAAACATGCTATAAATATAACTGCTATTTTTTATTTAGTTTAGAACCATTTTGCTTCAATATTTTTCCCCTTGAGTTATTTAGTTTATAAAAAATGCTTGTTTGCATTTTATTTAATCAATAGGATTTCAGGAACAAAGTCTAGATTTTATCTATTTTATTTTTAAGACACATTGAAATATTTTATAAATTTCATTATTTTTTCCATAGCAAAACCGTATGATAGGAGTTTGGAAGACAGTCTCGCTTTTGACCATGATCGACACACACCTTCTCCTCGTCCTTCCTTACGTACAGTAACTTCATCGACAACCACAAGCACATCAACAAAATATATTTCTCCCTCCGGAAAGTAAGTATGAATATTCGTAAATGTATTTATGATTTCATTTATATATTTTCAAGGTGGGGTGTAATGACTAATTTATGATTATATTATTATTATTTTGTATAGAAATATATTAATGCAGTGGTGTATATATTGTAGATTATTGTGAATATGGAAATATTAATTCTAACTGATGCCTTACCCTTCAAACGACTTTACTTTGTAATGCCCTTCATATGACGTGACCGGCTTGCATGAGCGCCGCAGAGTTTCTTTATTAGATTTACTCAACAATGCAATAGAACTTTACTTTAAACTCTGTTCTATTTGAAGCTTTCAAGACTTAACAATCCCCTGCCTTTATATTCATTTTGATTACCTTAAATTTTTAACATCAAAGATGCAATTAAATTTCTAGCATCATGGTCCTGATATTCAGGTCAAGCATTTTGGAATCTAAATCTGAATGATATATAGCCTTTAGTTCTCAATGTGGCAAACACTATCCTGCTTATATTTTCGCATTCAAATTTGGATGCTGGTGAAGGCCAAAGTCATTTTGTGTCATCTTTTACCCACCCAGGATGTAATAATTTCAAGTTGACCACGCATATGCAAAGATAACTCCTCATGAAATTTTCAAGACTAATCAGATTTAATTTACCTTGTAGGGAATATTTCCTTTTCATAAACCGTTTCACATAATAGGTTGTCATATCATTGTTGTTGACAAGTCATATTATAATTTTTTTTTATGAAATGTTATGCACACTGTATATTCTACTTTGCCAATAATGATCTCAGGGACATTCTGTGATGAGCTTTCCTGTATTCTTTTTTTTATAGATATTATTACTAATGCAACTTTTTTGGAGACATTATTCGAGGGCTTTCGCTGGCACTGAACGAACTAAAAACTTTTTAACTTTGCTTTATTAATATTGGTTTTGCCCATATATCTCATATTTGCATATGTTCAACAGGAAAGATGGTAGATTTTACGTATAAATGCCTCAGGGTTTAATTTCTTTTTAGGACCATCTTTTTCAACTGAAATAAAAAAATTAATATATTGTTAAAACATTTATAAAAATGAATATATTTCTCAAATTCAGCATTAGGGAAACAAGAACTCTAAGGGAGACCTACACACCTCTATCAAAGGCCAGTGAGGCTCCAGACGAAGGAAAAGCACTAGTGATGAGATTTCTTGTGAAGTGTTTCTTCATCCTAGTTTTAGTGGCAGTTCTTTATATTACATATCAGGTAAGTATGTTTTTTGTTTTGTTTTTAGTTGATATTGAGGTTTTTATTAAAAAGACCTTTAATAGAATTCATATGAAAAATTTGTTTTTGTTGGTGGTATTATTTAACTTAGTTCTTCCATTTACTTTTAGAGTATACATTTGAAAGTGTGTTTAGTTTTATTTATGGCAAGTCAGACGTTATTCATTGTAAATTTGCAAATCACTCGTTGGTATTCTTGATTGGAAAACATTAATTTTAAAGGGAAATAAATTATTAGATAAAATAAATTTATTAAAACCATCTAATAACTTTTGTGATTGTTTAACTTCTTGTTTTGTGTAAATTTCTTTTACATTTTTTTTTGTAATCTTTGCAGTCTCTATACAGTGATAGCCCATTTGAAGGATTAGAGAAAATGGCAAAGGAAGCTTTGAATTCTGCGAATAAAGATATAAAAAAAGATGGAAGTAAAGTCTAATTAATTAAACAGTTGGCAATTATTTTGATTATAGAAAACTTTTGTCTTCATTTACTTACCTTTTTTATTATTATTATCCTTTTTTATTAACATTTTTTCCTCATAAATAACTAACGGATGAGAATTCTAAGTGAAACAGGAGAATTGCATTTAATTTTACGAATGTTAATTTTGTTTTTGTCTTAAAAAATATAAAATGTGGAATATATTTTTTTAAAAATAAATTTAATAGAAGATGATATTTTTCATGTATTGTGCATAATATTTTGGTTATACCAGTCAAAATTTAAAATTAAATATTTTTTATCGATATTAATTAACTATATAATAAAGAATGCAATAATAAATGTTTATTTTTTCTCATATATGTGGAGATTTTCAGTTGTTTGGGACCTGTTATGGCAAGGGTGATTTAAACCAATTGTTTTACCCAATAAAATAGTAAAAGTGTTTTATATATTTTTTAACAAAGATTACACACTAAGTATATGACCTACAGTAATAAACTTAACTCTTTTTACATATATATTACCGGCCAGTTTCTACAATCTACACCTTTATCAACCTCTTAAGATCAGATAAGGGCTTTGAATCTAAGTAATTATATAGATACTGAAGAAGGTGCAAATGTAGACTTCAACTCTAGCCTTGGTATGAATTTTTATTTCAATTCGAATTGACTGTCAATTTCTTCATTTTCAGAAAACCATTTCTAATTTAGAGTTAAACTAAATTTTTTTTAATCAAAATAACCCTGGCAAAAGGAACTTCAGATAAGAGGACAAAAATGGTGATAAACCAGGTTTTTTTTTTTGCCATTTTTTTTTGTTTAAAGCAACTAAAGTTTTTTTTTTTTTTTTCCTAATAAAAAAAGTAAAAGTGCTCTACATGAAAGGTAATACATCCTAATTATATTAAGTAAATATGGGGAGAAAACAGTAGTAATTCAATTTTAGAAAATGGAATCCATAATAATGCGTTAACAATAGTCAGGAACCAACTTTTACTAATTTTTTCTTTGACTTAGAAAATTGCTATTTTAATGTTAAAGTAAACTAAAAGTTTTAGGATTAATTCCAAGTTATATTTGAGAGAGGAATTCCTCAAATAGTTTATCTTTGCCAAATTTTGTAAACAAATGTAATAATAACTAGAAAGAAGTTTCAGAAATACCATAGTCAATTAGTTCTAACTTTTTCATAACCATTTCAAGGCTTAAAGGAAAAGCAGCGTCGAAATATAGTTAAGAACTAAAGGGTTGTTCATGTTTCTTTAAATGATTGTCACCCCAAAATATATAGTTAAGTACAGAGTTAGTAGTTGAATTTACTAAAAGCCAAAGATTAGGTTTTTTAAGAAAGACATTTGGAAATAAATAGGGAGGAAATAGAAAGGCTAAAAGTTTCATAAATAGGAAGCGGTTCTGGAAAAAAGTAATCTTCATAAAATAATGAACAGTAATGGTAGATGTGTGAAGGGGAGCATTTCAAAAATCTGCAAAACTTTGGCAGTGATGAAGAGTCGATAGCGAATGTGTGTAGGTTTTATGGTGCAATATTAGAGATTTTGGGATGAGAAAATCGAATGGTAAATCAGCAGGTATAAATGGAATTAATGATGACATGATCAAAAATAGAGGTGATTTGTGATTGACTGGATATGGAAGTTGTGCAACAAAGCATTTGTGGAGGGTGTAGTTCCAGAGGGTAGTACTGATAATGGGAACTAGAAACTTTCAATTTGTAGTTTATTGAGTTACATTTTGGTTGAGGAACACGATACATTTAGAAGTGGTAGAGGATGTGTACATCAAATTTTTATATTGAAGCTAATGAGAAGAGTTAACTAATTAGGTTTTATCGAATTGCAACACGCTCGACAGGATTAATAGGAAAGCTCTGTGGAAGGTATTAACATATGGTGTTGTAAGTAGGCTTCTAAATGGAATTAAAAGTGGAGTGGAGTAAATGGTTTAATATTAATAGCAGTGTGAAGAAGGTATTGCTAGGTCTCCGACTTTAATTTGTATATTGGTGGGATGATTAAAGAATTTAAGGTTAGGATGTAGTAACATACATGGGGATGTATATTTAAATTTATCAACGTTCCTGATAAAGGAATAAATTCAAAAATACTTTTTGTAATTAAGCCAATTTTTTTTTTTTTAAATTGCACCATTTAAACTCTCCTCTAATGGAAAATCCACCAGAATTCCTAATATTCAATGATAATAATAATATGGCAATTGTTTGAACAGCAATCATTTTGTGATGAAATTGTAAAATCAAAATAATGGTAAATTTTTGACAATGATGCCAGTACAATATTTCTTATAGTTTCTTAATTTAAATTCCCTATTTTGTATCTATCGTATCAACTGGAGTCTCACCATAGCCATTTCTATCTTTCCATTTAATAAAAAAATAATATTTTGACATGTTAAATTACTGATATATTGTCCTAATAACGAACACCAATTAAAAATGGAATACAAAAACAAAAATAAAAAGTTTTTATTCTGGTACAAAATTAAGAAAATTCAATATTAGAAATGGATCAGATCATTCTCTTCCTCTTTTTTGTTTTGAGATTCTGCTTCATCCTCAATTTTCTCCGGCTTGTTCGATGGACGGTACATTTTGAAGGATAACAAGTTTCCTCCAAAACCCATAAAAGATTTGTTCATTGATTCCGCATTCACAAAACCCTCATTCCAATACAGTTGTTTCGCCTCAAATTAAAAGAAAATAATTACTAGCATCTACAAAAATTACTTTTTTTTTTATATAATTATTAATATGTGATTTCAGCAAAGATTATAATCAAGATTTTAACAAAGGAATTACATTGGAAATTTTTTACATGTTCAAATTAAAAAAAATTAAACTTTGTTTTAATTATACGAGTATCTATTATCTAACAATGCCAGTATAAATAATTGAAATATAAGCAAGAAAAAAGTGTGATAACTATGCTGATTTAACTTTAAAAATTAGTAGTAAAGATCACAAAATTCAAGCTCTTGTAGTAAATGAACCCTACCGGCATATTTCCTCCCTTCGCAAAATTTGATAGCCTCTCTCAGAAGATGAGAACCAATCCCACGTCTTCTATATTGTAGTCTTAACTCCCATAATTAGTGTTAATCATATTATTAACACCACACTGATGTGGGATAGAAAGAAAAAAAATATAAAAAAAAGTATTAAGAGGAGTATATGAGAATTCACCAATAAATAATTCATTAAAATATAAAATCTAACCTAACAACTAGGAACCGACCGGGGCCCCGGCCCCGGCCCCGGCCCCGGCCAACCCCGGCCATTTTTAGCGACCCTGGCCCCGGCCCCGGCTAAAATCAGAAAAACTGGGTTTTTCACGGGGTTAACTGTAAATTTATTGACCAAATAATAGAGGGTTAAATCAAACAAAATAAAAATATATTTTAATTCCATTACCCCTTATAAATTGATGCAAATATATAAACATACCTAAATATAATCAATTTTTTTTTTGTATTTACTATGATTTCAAATTAAAATTGAGGCCAAATTATAATTTTTCCGAGTTTTTAACAAAAATATTCGAAATTTGATATATCAAACGAATTCGGAAAAGGAAATAAATATAATTGTTAAAATATTAATGTATTTATTTATTTAAAGTATAAATATCTTAAAGAAAATCAAATATTTTCCGAAATCTCTTTTCAAAATTATTTATTTAATTGAATTAATATATATATATATATATATATACAGTATATATATATAGTATATATATATATATATATATATATATATATATATATATATATATATATATATATATATATATATATATAAGAGTATATAGCAGCAGCATATATATATATATATATATATATATATATATATATATATATATATATATATATCTACATCTTTACATCCTTCCCAGTAAGGCTCATGTCAGTGGGGCCAACCTCTGTTTCCATTGTGTTCTATCGATCACGATCCCATCCTCATCAGCTCATCCATTGCAGGCACCTGGTGTTTCCTCAATGAATCCTCCACTTTGTCCCTCCATCTCTTCCGCGGTCTTCCTCTCGGTCTCACCCCTCCGGTCTCCACCTCCACCTCCTACTACTGGCAACTCTCTCTCTTCCTGCATCCCTCTCCAGGTGTCCCCCACCATTCTCTAGTCTGGCTGTCCCACTTTAATCATCATTGGTTTCACACCCACGCCTCCCTCACTGTCTCGTTTCTAACTCTTCTTCCCTCGTCTTTCCAATCACCACTCAACACATTCATCTCCGCGCTGTCTGAATTCTACTCTCCCTCTCTCCCCTGTCATGCTCCATGTCTCTGCCCCATACAACAGTATTGGTGTCAACACCCCTTCGTATAGCTCTTCACCTTTTTGTTCATATATTTATCTTCAAGATGGGATATACTGCTCTTTACAGTCCTGCCATACCTCTCAATCCTACTCGTAATTTCTTTGCACAACCCCCTTCTCTTCCAAATGCTTCCTAGGTATTTATAGACATCTGTCCACACATTTTTAATCTCTTTACAGTCTACCCTCCACTATCAACTCCTCTCCTCCTCCCCCTCCCTACCTACTATCATTATTTCTGCTTTCTCCATTCATATTTAATCCAGCTGCTCTCACTTTTCTGCGAAACACAGCACCATTTGCCTCAACCTCTCACCATTCCACTCCCAACACGCCAAATCATCTGCTTATATCATAATGATTCTATCATAAGACGCTCATCTTTCCTTCACCTTTCTTATGCAGTGTCCTATGATGCTATAAACAGTATCGGCGACAACACACTACCCTGCCTTACTCCAGTTTTTACCTCAAACCATTCCTAGTTTTTAATTTCCTGTTCTTATCCTACTTAAGCTATTCACATATGTACTCTTACTGCCTTTATCAGTCTGTTTCCACACAATCCTTCTCCAGAACTCTCCATAGCTTCTCTCTTGGTATCGAATCAAATGCTTTTTTCAAATCTATAAAAGCAATGTATGTTGCTTTTATTGTGTTCCCTTATGTGTATTTCCGTCATTCTTAGGGCGACCATTAAATCTGTGGGCTTCTGCCACCTCTATCCCATACTGCTCTTCACCCAATCTCGGCTCTATTTTTATATCTTAATTTTCTTTCTAATATTCTTTCATATAACTTAGCCATGTGATCCATTAGTGAGATTCCTCTATACTTTTTACAATTCCTGCGTCCCCCTACCTTTATAAATGGGAACTATTATTGACCTTCCCCAGCCTTCCGGCACTTACTTCCACCCAACACCTGTTCAGACACAGCATCAAGGCTTTAGCTCCTCTCATCCTTGCTTTATTAATTTCATATATCCGTTTCTCTCCAGGAGACTTGCTGTTCCTCATCTTCTCCGGCGCTTCCTCAAATTTCCTCCTCTGTTATTCCCTCTTCCTCCACCTCCTCTCCTACATTCTCCCTCTCTCTCCTTTCCTCTTCCGGCTGCACCTCCACATTCAGCAGCTCATCAAAAAGTACTCTATCCACCTTTGTTTTTTTCCTCCGGGCTTACTATTTCTGGTTTACCATTTCTATCTTTATTATTATATACTCTTTCTCATCGTATGCCTAAAAATTCTTCTTGCTCTTTCCTTCATATCATCATCCATCAGCTCCTTTGCGTTTCTCGTAGCCACCTCCTCCTTTGCCCTCATCTTCACTCTCCGCTTCATTTCTTGCTTCCAGGGCACACGGCTCTGGATTGTACACTTGTTTTTAAGCCATCTTCCTCTCTCCTCTCATCTTTTGTCTCACAGCATTTTACCTGTTCATTCCACCAAGGTGTATGCTTCTTCACTCCTCCCATCCATTTAATGGATATGTTCCATTGTTTCATCACCGTTCATCTCTAGATATTTTCGTTTACTTTACCAACATAATTCAATTTCTTATCTTGATCTTCCAGCGAGTCTACTTTTATTGTACTCCAATTCTCCTTTATTTGTACTTTCTCCACTTGTATGTGTAGATATCAGATATATATATATATATATATATATATAT
>JABUQX010125147.1:0-2500 GCA_015478945.1 Trachelipus rathkii
ATCGGTATGCTTCGTTCAGTTCGGATTGGGTGTTTTAACCGTTTTCGCGATTTATCGTGAAACGCTTTCGCGTTTTCGTTACGCCACTTCAATATATATATATATATATATATAGAGAGAGAGAGAGAGATGTTCAGAAGAATGAGCATGGATATGTATGTATATATATATATATATATATATATATATATATATATATATATATATATATATAATAATAAATATGTAAATATGTATGTATGTAGGAATGTATGTCTCTCTCTCTCTCACTGCTCACTCACTGCTACTCCTCATATATATATATATATATATATATATATATATATATATATATATATATATATATATATATGTGTGTGTGTGTGTGTGTATATATATATAAAAAGATACCATTTCATATATATATATATATATATATTTTTAAAAAAGTTTAATTTAAAAATATTTTAAACTCTTAAGAATAAACAGGAGTTTTGAAACACCGGCGAATTTTTAATTTATTCTATCCTAAAGTGCTTCTTCAACTATAGAAATAGATTAATAACCGCAAATAAAAAGAAGTGTACTTTTCCTGTTACAGTGAAATAAGAACAAAAGGGGATTGAAAAGACAAGAAAGTTGGTTTTCCTTATATATAATAATAATAATATGTGTGTTATAAAGGATCAAAGGGCGTTTCAATGGAGAGCTTTAAATAGATATAATGAAAAATGGCATCGAGAAGTTCGCGACTAATATTTGATTTAAAAAAATTATTGATCTAAAAAGAAAAATAGAAAAAAAGAAATCGGAGAAGAAATAAAATATAAAAAAAAGAGTTTCGACATGATTTTCAAGGAAAGAAATAAAGAAGAAAAAAAAAAAACGATTTCAAGAGAAAAAAGTTAAAGAAATTCAACTTGATTTTTAAAGGGTAAAGAAATAAGAAATTAAAATTACTTCGAAAGTTCGGGGAGCTACTTCGATTTTTGGCAAGATATCAACTAACGGCTTAGGATATCGTATAAAGCCTGGGGGGGGGGGGTTGTAGGGAGGTCATTATACCTCCTTCTACTGATTTTTTTAAAAGACTAGATACACTATGCACTCTTGAAGATACACTCTAGAAAGAGTTACTCCAGGATATCAACTAACGGCTCATGATATTCTATAAAGGGGGAGAGGGGGTTTGGAAGGAGATCATATTAGTCTATAAAGGGGGGGGAGAGGGATTTGGATGGAGGTCATTATGATTCCTTCTACTGAATTTTTTAAAAAGTTTGACACCCTATACAGATATACTCTAGAAAGAATTACTTCAAAATATCAACAAACTTCTCAGGGCATCTAATAAAAAGTTGATGGAGTTGGTGTTCCTGCGGTTGTGGTTGGGTGTTGATGTGGCTGTGTTTGTGGGGTAGGTTAGTATATTTCCTTCTACTAGATTTCTTTTAAAAGTTATACATTTTATGGTCTCTACATAGATGTTACTCTAAAATATTAACTAACAGGTCAAGTATCTTATAAAAAGGGGGTTAAAGTTAGTGTAACTGAGGTAGTGGTTGAGTGGTGGTTGTGGTTGTGGTTGTGGTTGTGGTTGTGGTTGTGGTTGTGGTTACAGGGGGAAATTAGCAAACCTTATTCTACTAGATTTATTTAAAGACTAGTAACTCTATACATTCTAGATGGTATTGATTCAAAATATTATATAACGTCTCACTATCTTATAAAGAATGGGATCTGTGAGCTATTGCAGTTGCTGCTACTTATGGTTGTTGTTGTGGCTGTAGTTGTGGGAAAAACTAAGAAATTCCTTCTTTCGATTTTTTAAAAGGTTAGTTACCCTAAACAGGGGACCATTTGATACTAGCTTCCTTAAAGGATTGTCGTACGATTCCTTCTACAGGAGTTTTATCTATTTTTTTTATATAGTTATACATATTAGTGTGTATGCGTGCTTGTGTGCGCGCTCGTGTGTGTTAGTATGAGGAAGTGTGTGTGTGTGTTGTGTGTGTGTGTGTGTGTGTGTGTGTGCTTCGCCATGTGTGTGTGAATGTTGCTTCTATTGCAAGATTTTTGTTGTTGTTTTTGTTGCAGTTCTTAATATTTTTTGGCATTAATGTTGATATTGATGATGTTGATGTTGATGTTGATGTTGATGTTTATGTTGCTTACGTTGTTATTGCTGTTGTTCGTATTATATTTATTATTTTTATAAATAAATTTGGCATTTTATGTTTATGGTCTCTTTTTTTAAATTTTCGCACTGCCACCACCACCACCACTACTACTACTACTACTACTACTACTACTACTACTACTACTACTACTACTACTACTACTACTACTACTACTACTACTACTACTACTAATAATAATAATAATAATAATAATAATAATAATAATAATAATAATAATAATAATGATAATAATAATAATAATATGCATATTTATTCGTAAAGTCCAAAACATAAAGTAACACCTGCACAGCTTATATAAAGTTGAGCAAAACATTATATAT
>JABUQX010125147.1:7500-19601 GCA_015478945.1 Trachelipus rathkii
TTGTTTTTTGTCATTGTTATCATTATCATTTATCATTATCATTATCGATTGTCATTGTTATAATTGTAATTATAGTTATAATTATAATTATAAAATAATTATAATTATAATTATAATTATAATTGTAATTTAATTAGATTATGATTATAATTATGATTATAAATTATAATTATAAATTATAAATTATAATTATTGTTATTATTATTATTGTTATTGTTATTGTTATTTGTTATTTGTTATTTATTGTTATTTGTTGTCATTTATTGTTATTGTTATTGTTGTTGTTATTGTTATTTATTATTGTTATTGTTACATTGTTATTGTTATTGTTATTTATTCCTCTTCCCCACTCGCTCAGGTGTTAACCGGGGCAATTTCAGAATTCCATTCTATTCCATTTCATAAAATGAAGAATTCCATTCCATCCCATTCTTTTCCATTACTTTTGATTCGGTTCCCAATTTCATTCCATTATTTATTCCATTATTATTCCATTCCATTCCATTCCATTGTTATTCCATTGTTATTATTCCATTCCATTATTCTTTATTCCATTCCATTATTCCATTCCATTCCATTCCATTATTCCATTATTCCATTCCATTGTTCATTTATGCATTTCTGCTTCATTAAATTTTCCATTGTTATTCCATTATTCCATTATTGTTATTGTTATTCCATTGTTATTTATTTATTCCATTCCATTGTTATTTGTTATTTATTCATTTTTTATTATTGATTTTTATTATTATTATTATTATTATTATTATTATTATTTTTTTTTTTTTATAATTAGTAGTAGTAGTTTTAGTAGTAGTATTTTGATTGTTATTACCTTGTTAAATTCTAATATTGTTCTTAATATTAAAATGCAGAATAAAATTTATTTATCAAAATATCACCTTTTCAGCAAAAATTATAATTCACCAATTAATATTAATAATAATAATTTTAATATTAATTAATATTATATGAATTTTATCTCAAAAGTTTTTTATCTGCATTTTTTGAATTATTATTTGAAATTATAATTTATTTTTATTTTTATTTGTGCTTTTATTTTTGCTAAAATAATTTTTTTTTGCTTAAAAATGAAATTGTTGAAATTTCATATTTATATTTCATTTTATATACAATTATTTTAAAAACTGTAAAATGCTTTCACTTAAATGTTAATCTTAGATAAAGGAAATAAATATCGTATGTATGTATGTATGTATGTATGTATGTATGTATGTATGTATGTATGTATGTATGTATGTATGTATGTATGTATGTATGTATGTATGTATGTATGTATGTATGTATGTATGTATGTATGTAGGTATATATGTATGTATGTATGTATGTATATATTCCTCCTTGAAGAAGTGGTCTTTAAGTGAACGAGAATCATTCTTGAAGTTATGTTCTATAAGAGAAAAGATCAAAATTTCGGTCAAGTAAAGTTGAAGCAACGCTGCGTTGTCAGCAAAGTTGTCTCCGGCTCCGGCTCCGGCTCCGGCTCCGGCTCCGGCACCGGTTCCGACTCCACTCACTGCCCTTTGTGTTTTTTTTTACAATTACAAATCTAAAAATATTTTATCCTAAAAATTTTCCTCCGTCTCCAAAATTTTTTTTCCTTTTGTATCTCATAATCTTAAACTCCACTTAAATAAGTATTATAAATAGATCCATGTATCTCTTAATCTTAAACTTCACTTAATAAGTATATAAATAAACCCACGTATCTCCCAAATCTTGAACTTCACTTATATTAAAGCAATACATTTTCCATTTTTTATATATACAAAAGATTTATGGTTCTTCTTTTCGTACTTTAGCCAATGATATTATATAACAAGAGTAATAATTCTCTTCTAAATTGCTGTATTGACTCTTTCAAGTAATTAATAATCTTTGAGAATCCTTTAGTCCTAAATCTTTGGTGAAATCTCAAACATTACTGGATTAACAATATATATATATATATATAATCATATTAATATATTTATACTCAGTACTAGTTATTTTATTCTAAAAAACTCGTTACGTTATTATTAATATCGTATAATGAATATTAAGTTGAAATAATACTGATACTAATTATCTCAATAATACTCTTCTCCTCTACTTATTATACTATATTTTATATTCTTCATATCTCTATTTCATCTATATTTTTCATATATACTTACTTATATTATACTTATTATCTTCTCATATTCTATCTTTACCTCTTCATACATTCTCTCTATGTCCTTCATATTATTATTATTTATTGTTATTCATGATTACCATCAAAAACACGTAAACTTCTCTATCTTCTCTCTCTAGTATTATCTATATCATTACTCTTTACTGATCTATTCATTCTTATTCTAGTTACTTACCCAACCTTTATATGACGGGATTCGTTTACGAGATTTATACTGTTCTGATATATTATATATAGTATTATTGATAGATAGAGTGTGTATTGGTATAGTGATAGTATATATTTATTATATGTTTATGTATAGTAATATTATATAAATGTGAGCTTGTATAAGTATATATATTAATGATATATAGTATGATATAGTATATATTTAGTATAGTAGTTAGTTATGGATATAGTATTTATAATCAACCTAGTAGGTATATAACGACCATACTAACTACTATAAACAGAACAAACATACATAAAATAATATTCAAAATATAAATAGTATATATATATGATATATAATTATATATATATATATATAATATATATATAGTTTTTTTTATTTTGATATAATATATTATATATATATAGTGAGGTATATATATATATCATTAAATACTAGTATATATATATATATATATAATATAAATATCTAGTATATATATTATATATATTATATATAGGGGTATATATATTATTTATAGAGGGGGGGTTTTATTTTTAATTTATATATAGTATTATACGTATATATATATGTAATATGAGGTTTTTTTACTATTAATCCAAAATTTTAAAGTTTAAAGTTAATGCGGCAAAATAATCGCAAAAAATTGGGAGGGCGATGAACGACTGACGATGAACGACTAACGGAAAAAATATACCGATTTGGCCTATGACGCTTGACGATTAATTCGTCCCCAGGTCATATATATATAGGTATATATATATGATAGGGTTGGGTATGGTGATTATTATTTTTGTTATGTTATTTTATTTTATAGTAATATAATAATATATAGTATAGTATTAATAGTATTTAAGACCTTAGTATATAGTATATGATGATAGTTATGATATTGGTAGTAGTAGTAGTACATATATGAATAATTTTAATAAATAAATACAGGGTAATACCTCCCCGTAATATCATATCACTACCCCCCTACCCCCCCCTACTCCCCCCTACACCCTATATATGCGTGGAGTGGGGGTGACATGTTGTGGTCTGTGCGTGAGGGGTAGGGGGGGGGGTTTTACTTTTATTTTTTATTATTATTTTATATATATTATAAAAATATAGAAATAAAAAAATAAAAGTATATAGCTATATATAGTAGTAGTATATATATATTATATATATAATTTTATATATAGTGAGAAGACGTAGAGAGATTTTGTATGCTATAATATATTATATATAATTATATATATAGTGATATAGTATAGTATGACTATATATATATTATTAGTAGGTATGATATATATTATTTATATATATATATAGGGTATTAGTCCCACCTAGCCCGCCCGTACTATACCCCAATGTGTGATATATATATGTATAGTATATAGTAATATATATTATATTTTATTATTTGGTAACTTTTTAGAAATAAATTTATTATTTTTTCTATGAGATAAAAGTAGGACTTGGTACCATATATATCAGATTACTATCAGATAATTGAGGTGAGTTATATTACCTAAATAAAAAATATAGTAACCATATAAGTAAAAATTTTTTTAGTATACTTTTAGTAGGGTGGGGTTATCAGCGTGGGTGGTGAGTGGGTGGCTCATCGTGTTCAGGGGGGGGGGTATAACGATGGGGCGCCACAGATGCAGTCTCAGCAGGTATCTGCCGCGTGAGTTAAGAGTTGCCTATAATATTGAAAAAGCTATTAGGAGCAGAGATGCGCTAGCTTATGTTGAGGAGATAAGGTTTTAAGATATAATTATTCTATCAGTAGTTATTAAAGGTTGTGGCTCAGCAAGTAATTTCATATAACAGATTTATAGGTAGAGATAGATAGTGGTGATTAATATTTAACCTATAGTTACAGGAAAGTAGCATCTATGTTGGTTAGTAAAGCGGTGACGGTCCTATAAGAAATTTGGAAAGAGTGTTCCATTATAAAGAATTATGGAATCATCTAAGAGAGACAGAATTTACCGGCAATATAAGTAGTAGTGATATATAGATAGAGTCTCTTACGTGTTTTATGTAAATTACGTTTGAGGTTGAAATATAGCAGATCTGATTGAAGACTAGATAACTTTGAATTATGATTATATACCCGGTTTCCTAACAACCAACGACACGGTACCACCTAAAATATAATAAATCAGTATGAGTAAGGATACTCCATAACTACAACTCTCAAATGTTCGGTGTATTTTGTCACTCTGTACTGTATCAATTTATCGATAAATTATAAATCATCACTCCTCTATAATAAATAGAGAGATAACCTATCAGTTATTTTTTTGTGATGGTAGAGTGGAGAATAAAGATATATATTATTAATAGTTGTTCGTGATGATAATAAAGATAGTTAAGTGTAATCAAGATATAAAAGGTAACATTGAAAATATATTACTTAAGATTCTAAATTATAGTGAGTAAGCTAGATAGCAAAGAATAGCACAAGATTATTGTAGTTATTATATAATTATAGGTTAATATAACCTTATGAGATAAATAGAATATGTGTTAAAACTTCAGTTAAAAAGTTAATTATTATTAAATATAGTGAGTTCGCTTACTATATACAACAAGAATGTGTTATTATTTAAGCAAGAGAGTATGTTTTTTATAGTTTTAACATATTAGGCATCAAATAATATCTTACCACCCTAATTCAGACGGAATATAATATGTTATAATTAAGTATATAAATAATGTTAATATATGTAGTAGATATATTAATTAATAATATAATTATAAAGCGATATTGTAAAGAGGATGAATAAATATTATGAAATGTTTACCTATTCATTAGGTAAATTATTGAATATTCAAGGTCCAAGCAATGAGGACATATACTGTACATGTTAGTATAAAGTAAATAGAGTGGTATTGTGACCTCTCAGTAAAAGTTCGTTGTGATTAGAAATCAAAAGCCATAGTAGACACTGTTTTTAATTATTTATGGATATATAATAGATCCATAATGAAAAGGTCCCTACGCCGTCCTGCGAGGAAGCTTGGTACTATTCTTATTAATCACGCTAGTCACTACACACAGTTCCTCGAGACAAACAATAAATAAAGAACCATATACGTAGAAACTATGAAACAAACAGAACAAACTCACTCACGATAATCGAGGAGAAAGTATTAGTTTCTGGTAATAATAGTTCACATATATAACTTTGATAATTATAGGATAAATCCTTTTAATTTCTTAAAAGAACTTCAAATCGACTACCAAAACCTATTTATTTTAGGGGTAACTAGTTAAATATTCATAAGAATTATGCATATATATTAGGTAGGAACCCTAATTTAATAATAAAAGTAGCAAAAATAAAAACTTCTCAAGCTTGTTCACACTAACTCATCATCAACAACTTAATTGAAGATAAATTGAATTCACATAATACATAAAGAGATAGTAAAATAATAATATAATATATATAGATTCTAACTAAAAAAGTGGTATAGCCCTTAAAAACATTGTATATAAATAATTAGGGTGTAAACTAGCTAAGATATTGACAAGCTTTAGGAGTAAATCCGCTCCACTAAATTATTAATTTATAATAAAGTTATAAAAAAGATATATATCGAGGAAAAAAAATAAATATAAATATAGAAAAACAGTGGAACATAAGTTTACTAGCTATAAACTACGTTAGATTTAGCTTTGGTCACAAACATGTGCCGGGGTAAATCGTCTCACACAAAAGTTCGATACTAACTCACGCCAAGGAGTATTAATAATAATTATAATTTAAAAAAAGTTAAATTCACAACCAGACAGAAGTATAAGTTTTAAAAACCGAATTAGAAATAGCATATTTAGCTATATCAACTAACTAAATCAAATTCACACATATTAAAACCATAATAAAAATATATTGTAATAAAATAAATTCTCATTAATTGAGGCATGTCGCGGAATATCTCTACTCTTTATAGGGTAAAAGTTTTCAAACACACGGGCACTCCTTCAGTTCTAATTGGTCAAGAATACTTCGCAACAAACAATATTAAAAATGCTTTTTACCATTTCACACGCCTTGCACATTGGAGAGCTCCTGTATTTTCAAAACACAATCTTTATCTCTATTTTAAAAGGAAAAAAAAAGAAAAATTTAAAAAAATTTTCCGTCACATATATCTCTCAATAGGAGCATTATACATATAGGCTCAGTATAATTGCAATATACTTCCTAATTAAAAAATTATTAATTAAATAATTAATTATGAATATATATGGATATCTTAAATAAATAAGAAAGTCAAACAATATAACAAGTATTAGCTTCATCTTATGTGCTCTTTTTACCTGTAAGAATAAAAATAAATGGTTTTAAGGGATAATAATGCACTTCTCACCAAAAGTTTAAAATTGTTCTCTCATAATCATAATTCGAGGGTTTTTTCTTATTATATAACAAATAAATATTGTGTGGGTTACTCTAGCTTGGGTTGTTCGCGATCTTTTTAGGTGTTCATATACGTTTACATAATGCTCGACTCGTAGGGTTATCACGGTGATACTGGGCATTAATCGTCTTATTGTACTTAGAAACCAGTCACTGGAAAGTCTTATTACACATGTATAATAATCCCTCCTATATAAATAGTACGCCACTTTAAATCTATCCTTATTCGATTCAGTCTCACCAAATAGATTAAATTTAATTAGATAGGCTTTAGATTTTAATGTTATCCAGATAATTTATTCCTCTGCTGATAGATGTAACGATCTAAGGATCTGTCTTGTTTAAGAATGGAAAATTGTTGAGATACATTTGCCGATTCACATCGATACAATAATAGTTGGCGGCATGAATATTTCTCATGTTTAGTTTAGTTATGTTGAATCAAGTACTTTAGTAATTATCTGATGCTTAATAATACTATTTAACTCAATGGTATGGGTTTGCGTGGCCACTCTTCTTTTGCATCTACATTAATTTGGCCATTAAAGGATTGAACTAAATATGTTGTTTTGAGGAGGATAGTTTTGTTTAAATCATAGATTGTTAGAAACGTGAAAATTCTTGATCAAAATAGAGGTCATCCTTTTATTGTATACATTTTCTGTTTGGTTGTGTTCTTGTATGGAGAACACCTCAATCTCAGATATGTTCACATGGTTTTTCTAAATTTTTCTTAATAGCCTGTTCATATTTTTTTTCCTTCAATTGAGTTTAGGATGGTGAATATTTAATATGATTTATGTTAGCGATGTGTTTGTCCCTTTGTGGTTTTTGGATGGGAATGTGTTGTTCGAATTTTTTTGTTTGTAGAGTAGAATAAGCAGGTTGCCAAGAAGACAGTTGTTGGTTCTTTTAAACGCCTTGTTGTGATGTCTAGTTGTATTTGCGCCAGAGGAATGTTTATGTCAATTACACAGACCGTTGGACGTGTATCTTTGAGCTTTTGGCGATAAGAATTTATAGTGCCCTATCATTTCTAGGTTGTATGTCTATTTGGTAAGTCATAGTACATAGATTTTTCCTCGTTCGTAAGTTAAGTTCGTCGGCTTATGATTGTATTTGTTTTTGCTTGTTGCAATTTCCTTTGTGTGATTATAGAGATTCGCTGGCTTTATTTTTTGCTGTCCATTTATTTAGTTTACTGCTCTTGCTCTCTCTTCCGTCAGTAGTGGAATAGCCATTGGCTATACTGGAGATTGTGCGTAGCTTTAGTGTCGGATAGAATAAATTTTGTAATTGGCGCATGCTAGTCGGAGTGAAGGATCTTGGGTTGTTGTTTCTTTGTGATTTCTCACGTGCCAGCGTATTTTGGTTCTTTCCCCTACGATGATGTGTCTTGTATTTCTTCTCTTGTCTTATGAGGGCTGAATCCCCGTTAAGTTAGATGTGTGTTCACTCTATGAGTTTTAGGTGTATTGATGTAGGTGAGACCATATTATAGTGATCAAATGTTTTAATTAGAAATGGGGGATTTTGTTTTCATTTTTTATATTTTTTTTGGAGGGGAATTATATATATAATTAGGCTATTTATAGTGAGCCATTCTCGTATTCCCTGTTATTTTTTTCCAATCACTGATTCTCATCCTCAGCACTGATAAAATTCTCTTCTTCAGTCTTAAGCCAGGCCATCTTCATCAATAGTCCGGGCCTTTGGAATCTCAAAATAGATAAGGACTCCTTTTATGCCATGAGGGAGAAGTAAGTCACTGAGATTATACAAAAACCCCACCGACACTATCATACATACTGGGAACTTTTATGACCAGTTAACCTTATTCAATTCAAGAGGGCTTCTGCAACGTCACTCTACACTGTTTTATTTCCTTCATTGCCAAATTTAAAACATTTATATCACCTAATCTGAGCACCCTCTCTTTACCAACCCATAATATGATTACTCTTTTAAGTTATATTCTTTACTAGTTCTTTTATTTCTCTCTCCGTTGCATCTATAATTTTTTACGTGTAAACTATATCACTCGCTATTAAGTGATAATTATTTTTTAATGAAATAACTCAACTTCAGGGGGGGTGCCGAGCCCTCCTTATCAACTTCCTCTCCATACAATTTCCCACAAATTTTTAAATAATTTCCAATGATCGACTTTTACTCCGTTCTTGTTCTCTCGCACTATTTTCCTTCTTTTATTACATTTCCAGAAAAATTACAATTCTCAGCCTCTATTTGACTTCAGAAAGATATATTTCAATTATTTCATTGAATACAATTCTTAATTATTGAACTCTGTAAGGTTTAATATATATCTTTACTATTACTTCCTACTTTTCATATTATTAGAATATTCAAATTTACACCACAATTCTAATAGCTCATAATCTCTACTGCCTTAAATACTTCTTATCTTAATCTTCTTTTCTAAATTTACACTCTACCTCTAGTAAAAATTAAGAAATTTTGTTCAACTTAAACAGGCTAGCTAACTTACTATAGAAATTAACGATTCTTTTAAATAACACGCGTATAAAATAGATATTCTTAGCACAATTGTCAGTTTAACGGCAAAAATTTAATATTAATATGAAATATTATTGATATTAAAATTTAATGCTGCTTTTAAGTGACTTAAATACATTTATGAAAAAAGTCAACACTTAATCTCAATATGCACTGGCAAATCTTCATAATATATAGAGTTCCTATGATTGAACAAATAAACTCTTAGGGCACCATTTCATTGCACGGCTCACAACCTTCATTAGTAAAACTTAGTTGCATCTGCTCCAAATCAAAACTCTTAATTTCACGCTTATAACAGAAATTTATTTATTACCTACTTCTGAATTCGTCGTCAGGATATGAATGTCACCTTGTCTCTCGAACAGTGGTCTCCTTCGCCTGGTGCTGACCCGAAAGAGGAAATCGGCCATTCTTCAACTAAATACCACAAGAACGACTGATATGGAGAAGGGTAGGTCCGGGTCGTATATTACGGGTGTGTGGGCCAGACAAACTAAAGGTCCGGGAATTTTCCCCAAAAAAAGTTGGGGGGAGTCCGGGGAGTTCGGGCGAGTTCCTAAGTTCCAGAGTTCAAAAATATTCGACACAATGATAGAAAATGAATTCTGGAATCAACACAACATGCTCTCACAAAATTCCACGTTACTCTTATTACAAGGACTTCAACCCTCTCCTTCAGCCACAGAAACCACAACACAGCTTATTATCCTCCTTGTATTGGAGTTCTAATATAATATAGATACACAACTTACCCTGTCAGCGAATAAGTTTTTGCGAATTATCAGGCCACCCATCAAAACTCTTAACTGAAGTGGTTTAAAACCTGCTATCCTTCTACCGATGTATAAACGAATCCTTCCTCCACAATATTCATGGTAAAAGCTCCCTCTTTACCACAGGGTAAGAACCCTCACTCGATGCCGTTTATCACGATTTTGGCAAAAGTAGAACATATTTAGAAAGAAGGTTGGACAGGCAACGCTATTTCTATATTTATTAATTTGAATTCATCTAAACACTCAATATTTCTTTCCAACAATTTTTTTTCCTTTACTTTTCTCAAGTTGAAAAATTTGTTTAATTTTTTTATAGAAACAATTTTGTGTTTTGGTCACTCATTCAAGGATGCACACTTGCCTCGAACTAAATTTGCCGTCTCAACAATGGATTTTTTTAGAACCGAGGGCTCTCTTGGCTTCATTCTTTTTTGTCATTAAGTCTTATGCGTAGAGTTTTACATCCTTTTGGGCGGGATGATGGGTGGTTTAATCGATTTTATGGTAAAAAATACACTTTAAATGCAATATCATCTAGTGGCATCTTTCTGAAAAAATATTCAGCTTACCAAGTATTGTTTGGAGCTCTTTTTAAAGAAAAAGGAATTTTAATTTAAAATATATTTGCATATAAACACTATAATAATAATATTTCGACCTTTCTTTCGGCGAAGGCATTATTGTGTTCTTCAGCTGGTTTACTTTTGTTTGGTATTTTGGTTGGCCATTTCCAATTGGCCTTCACGCGGGATTATCAATTAAACGGCTATCCAAGATGCCGGGACTAGTCGACACCATCCGAGTATGTAAATATCGGCCTTTCCAATTATCTCATTCACATCTTTTCCGACAATTGTTGTAGGAAGTACAGCCGTTCTCTTGCGTCAGGTCATTTTATCAAAATATTTACTGTCGGTTCTAATCCTCTAGCAGAAAAGAGTTTTATCCTCAAAATAAATAAAAGGTAAACTAAGTGCAAATATAAAATCTTATACTAGTTAAATAATGTGCGGCTACATTTTTTATTTAATAATTCAGAACATGTTGGTGTTGTTAGGTTCGAATATCAGCATTTGACATCTTAAATGATACCAATATTTGTGACTTCCGACGCACCTTCCACAATACCCTAGGCTTTTCCGCTGATTACGTTAAGTAAACCTCTTTATCGTAACAAAGGACATCAGTCAACTCTAAGGGGCCTTGGGGAGACCGTTTTTCTTAATTCATAAATCAGCAGAATATGACAGAGAAATTATTTCACACATTATATCCTCCCTTTTGTAAGTTCGTGTTTCTCCTCATTAATACCAGCGAGTGGCAAACCCAAAGTTACAGGGTGTCACCACAGCAACAGGGAATCTATTGCAATAGTGAATTGCGTTTTGAGTTCCAGCTAATATTTTTCAAGACCAACACAATCACTTATTGTGTTCTTTATGGGTTTGATACTGAACTACTATATTTTGTCAATCCAACACTCGGAAAATATCTTTATTATAATTTTTATTTTTTTTTTGGGTGTGGTAAAGACACGGCCGCAAGTAAATTAATCTAATCCTAAACACAGTAGTAAGTGGTAACCAGAAAATAAATATTTATGAAATAATTAATCCAGTTTGATAAATATTCCAAACTATAATTTATCCAGTTTTGGATAAACTCCAATATTATGTTTACGTTTCGCGCAGGGGTTTGTAAGTTTGTGAACCCCTGCTCCACTACATGATCCTTGATTATCAAATGACCTTGATTATTTTTACTCAGCGTTATATATATATATATATATATATAGTACTATATACTATATATATTAAAAATTTCTCAAAAAAAGTATGCCCAAAAATTTGCTTTTAAACTCCACTATTACCTATTATATATATATAATATTATATTATTCACCTATCTATCCTTATCAGTGGGCGACTCCCAGCAAACTTTTTTGCGTACTCGGTTTCGCTTCTTTCTCTCCTCTCACTCTC
>JABUQX010125148.1:0-10474 GCA_015478945.1 Trachelipus rathkii
TATATATATAATAATATAATATAATATAATAATATAATAATAATAATAATATCATAATAATATAATATCAGAATAATGTTGAATGTAATATTATATGAACTAGAGCACAATAAAACTTTTACTAAGTTAATAAACTACTTATATATTGCATACTCGTGTTTAAATATTGTATTGTAATGTTTTTAATGCATAAATACCCTATAAAAAGACTTGATCTATATGAAAAAAAATAAGTAATTTTAAAAAAAATTTCAAAAAAAAACAAAAACACTTGGGCAATGGAACATATTTGAAAAAAAACGTGTTTTTTTTTAATCAACCCTATATATATATATATATTATATTTATATATATTATATTATTAATAGTATAATATATATATATATATATAATATATATATATATAATATATATATATACGGTATAATGTATATTATAATTATATATATATATATATTATTATATATATATATATTATATATATATATTAATTATATATATATATATATATATTATATATATATATATATATATATATAAAGTGAAGGTGTTGTCGTTCCTGGTGAATATACAATTATGAAGCTGAACAAGATCTTCTCGTCTATTTGGAAGGAATTTTGGGAGGCGTATTTGTACAGCTTCACTAACCCATGCGCCATATCATGGCTTCGAGATTGCTTGGCAGGCAGCGGAAGGTCGTTTCCGGGGCAGCTGTATAAGCTGATCTCAAAGAAGATGTGAATATTTCTCGTACGTGACCACACTTTAGCATGGTTCCTACAATGAACGAGAAACGTCGAAACGAGTACCGGTTACACGCCTATCACTCGGCTCGTCGAGACCATAAGGAACCAATCCGAATGTACGCTCTTCGTTTGGAACGCTTAGCGCGACGCGCATATAATGGTATCGATATGCGGAAACACGAATCCCTTAGGACTGCATTTTTATGTAGTCTTCCGCCAGATATCGAACGGAGCGTCCGCGAATATATCAAGATAATGGAAAATGAGAACAACCCAAGAGTCTCTGGGAAAAGTCGTGATTTTTTTGCTGATTTTGGAAAGTGACAACGATCATATCCAATCTCCACATCTCAAATAATTCATCGAACCCATCATTCGATGAAGAGAGAACTCAAGAAATCTAGTTATAGTAAATACAAGAAAGGATGAGCTGAACGAATTCAATCGAGTCGGTGGGATACAGATTTTAACTCTGTATCAACTGGATAGAAACGTTCAGGATAGGAAAAGTCTATAGCACCGCTCCAAACCGAGCCCGTGTGTCATCATCTCGTTCGTCACAGGTCGTTCCAATATCGCGGTTTCCAATGAACATTCCGGGTGGTATTCGTCCCGTGATGAATGCGCCGTGATTCTGGACGCGATTCATAAGATAACCCTTTTCTCACTTACGCCAGGGATGACAAGAAGTCTCGTCTGGTGATTTTCTGGGCGAGAAGAAGGAAACAGTATGAGGGATTGCTACCAATTCTTGGGATTTTGGGTAGCTACTGGTAAGGAAGAAGGGCACGGTTCGAATGAATGTGGTCCGCCGTTCTCCACAGTCATCGCCTCCACTTCCCAGAGCTTTCACCTGCCCGTTCTGTGGTGGTCCGCACTCTGGTATGAGGTGTACTCATAGGACGCCTCCTAAGCAAGGTCGAAACAAGTCTGCTTCTCCAGTAGATGATGCACGTAGAACCGTTCCAGTTCATAAGGTTTATTATGGAAAGTCCACCTCAAGAAGAGAACAGTCGCGGTCCCCAATGAAGGGAAAGCCACAAAGGACTCCGAGGCGTTTCCTGGATCCTTGTGATGCTTGTTCAAAGTCCCATTTAGAGGGCCATTGTAAGGGACCGGATGAAGCATGTTCAGCGCCTTTAAACCATTGGTCTCCCCAGGATTGAGTCAACCTGTGGGAGAGACATCGGGACGGGACTCTCCAGGATCTGACCATATGGATGAAGATCTAAACCTACTCTTTACGTTGCCATCACACGGAAAAGAGAATGTAGGAAAACTCCCTGAGAAACTCCCTGGTCGTAACCCCGAAAAAAGGTTTGCTGGTTCTCCTGTGTCTGATCTGATGGACCTGGACGAGGAAATGGTCATACATATAGCCCTTTGTCAGGCGGATATTGATCCCCTAGTAGTGTCCGTGACCTTAGATGATTTACCTCCTCCTGGAATCAACTGTCTTGTAGACAGCGGGGCAGGTATTAACCTAATAAGTTCAGAGGTAGTTTCATCTTTGGGTGATCATAAAGAAATCTTCCCTTCCTTAAAGGTGGGCGTGGGTGCAATAAGTGGCTTCGCAAAGAAGGAACGTATCCCAATCTCCCATTATGTGAAATTACAGCTGAAATTTCCATATGGGTTTAGTACCCATCTATCAGAATTTTTCATCGTTCCCCAACAATATATGGTAGACCATCCATTAATATTGGGAACTCCAGCCCTTAGAGATAATCACTTGTTACCTGATTTATCTCACCTACAGCTAATTTATATTCACGGAAATCAGGTGATTGTTGTGGCTGATGGAATCAGACGAAAGACTGATACCCCACGTTCAACTCAAGACATCCCCATGAGGCAAATAAGCGTTATGCTTCCCAATATCGATGACAACGATATCTTAAGAGATCAGCGTTCTGATCGAACTTTAAAATTCCTATTGAAAGGTTTTCAGAAATCCAATGTCAACTGGCAACAGGTACCTCTTCAATACCGAACGCATAAGACACAAATGGTCATGGAAAATGATGTCTTGTACTATAAAACTAAGACAGATGCTCTGCTGTACATGATTTCCCTAGACTTCCTCATGCACATTGTTTTGAACTTGCACATCTCTTGTGCACATATAGGAAGAAATAAGATGTTGCAGCTCATCTATAAACAATTTTGGCATCCGAGAGTGAACCAAGTAGTGGTGGACATTGTCCAATGTTGTCCCGTTTGCCAAACCCAAAAGAATTTTTCTGCAAACGTCACTCCCCCCATGTTAAAAATCCTTGCCAGTTCTCCGTTCGATCTCTGTGCTATGGATCTGCTGCAGTTTCCCAAAACTATAAAGGGAAATAAATACTGTCTAGTGTTCATAGATCACTACTCCAAGTGGGTGTCCGTCGTCCCTATTTCCGATAAAACTAGCCACACAGTTTCTCGGAAATTAGAGCATCATATCCTCTCGTTCCTTCCAAAAATTCCAAATCGTATCCTTACGGATAATGGAACGGAGTTCACGTCTCACGTATTTCAGCAGGCATTACAACGACATAATATTAAGCACATTCGGATTTCCCCTCTTCATCCCGCAAGTAACGGCATTTGTGAGAGGTTTAACCGAAGCTTAATACAAATCCTCAAGTGTTTGGTTTTAGAACAACCCACCAACTGGGACGAAGAATTACCGTCCTCTGTGTTAATTTATAACAACACTTGTCATAGTTCCTTAAATATGTCCCCCTCGGACTTCTTACTCCAAAAGGCGCATTCTCCAGCTCACACCTTTCCCCAGTATTGGAAAGAAGGTAGCGCTAATTTTAAGCCTTTCAAGCCAGGACAGAAGGTGGCCCGGAAAGTCGTCCGTACTGGTCCAAGCGCTGCTCTGAAATTCCATAGTAAATGGGAAGGACCTTTCTTAGTTATGGATGTCAATCCAAATAAAGTAACATATGTGATCCGCCGTTTTGCTGATCCATTAGGTAAGCTCCACAAAGTCCATTTCTCCCATTTACGAGGATGGATAGATGTGCCAGAATACCTACGTAAATATCTCTCTCGTAATAGGGAAACCCGTAAAGCCTTTTTTGATATCGATGAAGAAGATGAGGCTGTTGAAGATATAGATAATTCAGAAAAATCTGAGGACGAGTCATCGGAAGACAGCGAATCCTCATCTGGGTTTTCCGGCTTTGTTTCTGACACCTCTCTGTTTGATGACACCTTGGATTCCATCGGAAAAGAGGATGCCAATTTCAAAGGCTTTATGCAGTTCAACCCAATATCTCTTATAATTCGTTACCCGATTTTTCCCCAAAAATCATGGAAGTAACCCAAAAAGTAAACATATGGGATATCCAACAAGTAGAGGAAAGCTGTCCTTCTACTGATATAGCCCCATGTTTAACCCCAGTTCATGTACCCCATAGGGTTAGGTTTGTTCTCCCTCCTGATGAGAAGTCTGACTCATTTATAGAGTATATATCTTCATCAGACAGTAGTGATAACACTTTGGATCCAATGGAGGATGCACTCCCGACACCTACCTTGGACTTTCATGATTTGTATCTACACGATTATCCCTTAAAGTTCCAATATCCTTCGGTCATTTGTCCTCCCTCATCCGGATCACCCGATGGATTCGTGAAGGAAACGATAGAAGTAGAACTCCATGCTCCCCCGACTTCAGAGAGGGTACTGGTGGACCAGGAATCCGTTCTTACTGAACCTGTGTATTTTCGGGATAGGCCAACTCCCCCGATTACCAGTGACCTAGCAAGCTATAGGGACATTCGGGAACCCTTACAAGAGGAAAGTCCATTGGAGTTGAATTTTTCTTCAAGCTCAGAGCAAACTGAGTTCCATGGATTTTCTCCTTCATCAATCCCAACCCATGGTTTTGGACAGATTCGGCCGGACGATTTTTCATCCCCGTTGTCACTTGTTCCGGGACCACCTCAAATAATAGGTGAGGTCTTCGGAAATCCCGAGGATATATCATTGGACCATAGTAATTATACTCTCGTATATGAAGAAGAAATACCCCCATCTTTGCCTTCACGACCCTTTACTAGAAGTATGGGTCAGGTGCAAGATCTTAAACATGTCCTAACAACTGCGTTAGAATATGTACGCCGGAAGAAGAGGCGGTCTAATCTATGAAAATGAATTCTACAAGATTCCATATAATTCCCCTTAAAAATTCCTCTCAAGGGAAAGATTCCTCTCCAAGGAAAATTCCCCTTGATAAAGAATTTTTTCTTCTTGAATTCTACAAGTGATTCCACCATAATATTCTTTCCTCTTAAAGGAAAAAGCTCTTTGATAAAGAAATCTTTTTTTTTCAAGATAATATTTTTGATAAATTGTGTGCTTGTGTGTTAATATTTTTAAATAAATATTTAAATCTAAATAGATATAAAATACTTTGTAATAAAAAGATGATCTTTATATGCACACTGATGGTTGGCGTAAGACGTAAAGTTGCATGTTGCATGATGCAATGGTATTATGGTATTAAAAAATTATTTCAGGTTCGTCATTGTGCATGTAAAGTATCATCATACCACTTCTTATACTAATATCTTTTATTTTTTGTGCACCACTTCTATTCCCCACACCTTTTTACACACGACACCATGTGAGAAATTGCTTATTAGCTTCTTATTTATAGTGTTTATTATAGTGTTCATGCTATCGCATGAAGCAATAAAAGGATATTGCAGTGTTGTGTTATCGCTAATGCTTTGCATGAAACAATAAAAGGTTGTTGCTTAGTGATAATGCTTTCGCGAAACAATTATAGTGTTAATAGCAAAATAAGTGCCATTTACCGTACTGTACCGCATTGAAAAGCGGACTTTGAAGGAAAAAAGGATAATCAATATTCTATCATTGAACAGATAGAACGCACGCACCATAAAGTGATGTTATTGCTTCTGCGCTTCTGTGAACTTTGTGAATTGTTAAAGTGATAGATTCAATGCTTTATTAACGCTTTTGTGTTCTGTGCGCTGCTATTATTATATATTGTTATAGAATGTGGTAAACAATCAACCTTCATAAACTTTATATCGTAAATTGTCATTAAATTAGTCTTAGAGTGTAATTACTCTTATATGAATTTATGTAGAAACCTCGTAAAAGAATTACTTTTGCAAGTGTCTTATGTTGTAAATATTTTTGAAATTCATTATTATGCATTCTCATATCACCTGCAAGCTTGCAAACCACCCTCAGTTTTTCTTTTTCACTCTTAAAGTGAAACTTAAAATGATGGTGGGGCCCAAAGTTTAGTGGGGAAGGATGGTAATGGGGATTACATTCATCCTAACCCCCGGTTACTTATTAAGGTGAAAAATGTGGTCATTTACGGATAAATTCACAAATTAAATTGTGAATGTCTGTAATTGTTCCAGGAAGTTAATTAATTTCATTGTTGTATGTGACAAACATCGTCTCATTGGCTTCCTGGAATAATATAATAAGTGCCCACCGTGTAATCATTATTTTCTGTTTTATTTTTCATGTGCCAACTATGAACAAATAGGCAGTTAGTATTTAATATTTTATATCTTCTTTTTTATAGAGACATAAACATTTTTCTATTTATGATATGTTTTTTATAAAGTTTCCCATTTCTCAATTTAGTAATTTTTATGGGAACTAAACTTTAATTTATGCCATTTTGGATTATAGTTCAGGTTAGTGCTTTTTGTATTTATTACCTCAATTTTCAATTATTGTTATGTGCTAATTATGCTATAATATGAAATGCGTTAAAGGAATAGGAATATAAAAGCAAATTTAAATGTTTATGCAGGTCAAGGGATATTCACTTGCACGTTTCAACTTGCATCATTGCACGGATTTAGCAAAAACCCCAAAAAGATTTCCAAATCAGATAGGGGTAAGCTCATTAACTTTAAATGTATGGTTGCATGGCATGATATATTTATATCCCTTTTCCCCTTTAAATGTAGAATCATCTCTCAATATGAAATATCCCCTTAACTTATTTTATCTTATCATAGTAAATATAAGCTCCTAAGCTCCTAAAGCAAATTCCCTTAAACTATTTAAATACTAAATTTAACTTAACTTTGACCCCATTGTAATGGATTCTAATAAGTTCATTTATTTCCATTACAGGTTTTTGCCTCCGGCTCATTTTATATTCTGGACGCATTTTTGCTTTTGATACATTTTATTGCTTGATTTCATTGCTTGAACGCAACTTTGCTTTGGCCCTGCTCTTTTATTTTATGGATTATGTCCCCTTGCTTTTGAAGACATCTTGCTTGAAAGTAAATTGATCCCATTTGACCTGATCCACCATCCCATGCAAACCATAATCACAAACCCGTCTTAAATGAAGTATGGGTTTTTATATACCAACCATTTAAGATAAGTTGAAGTTGTTATTTTTTATATGTAATTGAAAAATACTTGTTATAACTGAATAATATAAAGCACATATTATTCAGCCGAGTCATAAATTGTTAAACCACTAATTTAGTATGAAGTAATACGCTACGCAAATAATCACCTTTGTAAAATACTTATTCACACTTATTTATTTATAACTGAGCCGATTCCGATTTCGTATTTCGTATTTACCCCGCATACTGCTATATTGAGGAGATTCTCCCCTCACTTAAAAGGACTTCTGTGTCCCCAAAATTGTACATAGTTAATTTTCTTTTACTATTTCCGGTTCGGTGGAGAATTACTCCAAGACCTGAAATAGGTGGAACTTGTTTATTACTTTTCATTATTTTCGTTACCTAAATTACCAATTTACC
Source organism: Trachelipus rathkii (assembly GCA_015478945.1). Taxonomy (NCBI): domain Eukaryota; kingdom Metazoa; phylum Arthropoda; class Malacostraca; order Isopoda; family Trachelipodidae; genus Trachelipus; species Trachelipus rathkii. The sequence goes on from JABUQX010125148.1 coordinate 7,538, forward strand.
ATATATTGAGTCATTTTCTTTAATAAATTTATACTTTTAATTCTCTTTAGCTATCCTTTGGTTATTTTCTTTGGTGATAAATAATGATTATTTAATGGATGTTTTAATAAATATTAAGAGGTTATATTTGGATATTTATACACATTATTTAAGTTTCCCCCCATCCATCTTTTATAAATAAACACATATCCCGACTGACCTTTTACACAAACAACATCAAACCAAGTGTGCACCTTTTCGTGAGCATAGATAATGGTGTTCTGATGACTTTGATGGAACCACCGCTAGAGAAGATTGCAGTCTAATGCCTCCCAAAAGAAAAGAATTGGTGTCAAGGATAGGTCAAGATTAAATCAAAATCACCAAGAGGTTAGTTTCCTCTAATTCATTCCCCTTTCTTTCTCCCCTTTTCTTTTATATATTTTGATTGGGTAATCATAAAGTTCCAAATTAATCTTTTTGGACAAGTTTAAGGGAATTTGCTTTAGGAGCTTATATTTACTATGATAAGATAAAATAAGTTAAGGGGATATTTCATATTGAGAGATGATTCTACATTTAAAGGGGAAAAGGGATATAAATATATCATGCCATGCAACCATACATTTAAAGTTAATGAGCTTACCCCTATCTGATTTGGAAATCTTTTTGGGGTTTTTGCTAAATCCGTGCAATGATGCAAGTTGAAACGTGCAAGTGAATATCCCTTGACCTGCATAAACATTTAAATTTGCTTTTATATTCCTTTTTAACGCATTTCCATTATTAAGCATAATTACATAACAATAATTGAAAATTGAGGTAATAAATACAAAAAGCACTAACCTGAACTATAATCCAAAATGGCATAAATTAAAGTTTAGTTCCCATAAAAATTACTAAATTGAGAAATGGGAAACTTTATAAAAAAAACATATCATAACTAGAAAAATGTTTATGTCTCTATAAAAAAGAAGATATAAAATATTAAATACTAACTGCCTATTTGTTCATAGTTGGCACATGAAAAATAAAACAGAAAATAATGATTACACGGTGGGCACTTATTATATTATTCCAGGAAGCCAATGAGACAATGTTTGTCACAAATTAATTTAACCTCCTGGAACAATTTCAGACATTCTAATTGCATGATACAATTTGTGAACCTCTGTAAATGATACAGATCACCTTTATATGTTAACCGAGGGTTAAGGATAGAAGGGCTAATCATACATCTATATAAATATATATATATATATATATATATATATATATATATATATATATATATATATATATATATATATACTATATATATATATATATATATATATATATATATATATATATAACCTAATATATTCTAGAAAACCAATTATTTTCTAAAAATTTCTTTAAAATATTTATTTAATTGAATTAATTAAATGTATTCCTTTTATAATTTGGTGATTATTAATTAGTGAAGTACATATTTGATTTTCATCTAAGTTTAAGACTTTGAAGGTATTTTGACTTATTTCTAATTTTATTCTTGACCCAGACTGATGAACATTGACTTATTGGAAATTCCTGCCCGATTCGGTCCCTTTCAGCAAATAAACCTACTGAAGATGAAGAGGATTTTGATATGTTAGACTTTGATGATAAGTTCATGGCCGAAATTACATTGACATCTCATTCACAACTTTAAAAAATCACACCAGGAACACTCATGAAAACTGAAAAAGACAGTCATCAGAACGCAAAGAATAATTTGTTCAAATTTACTGCAATCTGTGAAAAGGAGATGATGTTCTACGAAAACATCAGTCTGCCTACAGAAGAATCAACTCATGTGGTGGCTGGCAAGAGAGAAAATAGACAAGGTTTCATTAACATTATCAGTGCTTATAGCAAACAAATATTTCAGTGATCCCTCACTCATCAAACAGAGAGGAGAGAGAAGAGAGAGAGAGAGAGAGGAGAGAGAGAGAGAAGAAGAGAGAGAGAAGAGAGAGAGAGAGAGAGAAGAAAAAGACGAAGAACGAAAAGACAGAGAAAGAAAGAAGAAAGAAAACAGAAAAAGAGAGAAAGAGAAAAGAAAAGAAAAAGAAAGAAAGAAAGAAAGAAAGAAAGAAAGAAAGAAAAAGAAAGAAAGAAAAGAAAGAAAGAAAGAAAAGAAAGAAAGAAAAGAAAGAAAAGAAGAAAAAAAAGAAAGAAAGAAAGAAAGAAAAAAGAAAGAAAGAAGAAGAAAGAAAAAAAGAAAGAAAAAAAAGAAAGAAAGAAGAAAAGAAAGTAAAGAATAAGAGAAAAGAGAGAAAGAAATGAAGAAGAAAGGAGAAAGAAAGAAAGAAGGAAAAAGAAGAAAAAGAAAGAAAGAAGAAAGAAAGAAAGAAGAAGAAAGAAGAAGAAAGAAGAAGAAGAAAGAAAGAAGATAGGAAAAAAACGAAGAAGAAAGAAAGAAGAAAGAAAAAAAGAGAAAGAAAGAAAGAAAGAAAGAAAGAAGAAAGAGAAAGAAGAAAGAAAGAAAGAAAAAAAAGAAAGAAAGAAAGAAGATAGATAGAAAGAAAGAGAAAAAAGAAGAGAGATAAGCAAAAGACAGAAAGAAAGAAAGAAAAGAAGAGAAAAGAGAAAAAGAAAGAAAGAAGAGAGAAAGAAAAGAAGAAAGAAAAAAGAAAGAAAGAAAGAAAGAAAAGAAAGAAAGAAAGAAAGAAAGAAGAAAGAGAAAGAAATAAGAAAGAAGAAAGAAAGAAGAAGAAAGAAGAAAGAAGAAAGAAAGAAAGAAAACAAAGAAAGAAAGAGAATGAATGAAAGAAATAGGCGAAAAAGAAGAAGAAAGAAAGAAGAAAAGAAAAGAAAGAAAAGATGAGAGAGAGAGAGAGAGGAAGAGAAGAGAGAGAAGAGAGAGAGAGAAGAGAGAGAGAGAGAAGAAAGAGAGAGAGAGAGAGAGAGAGAAGAAGAGAGAGAGAAGAAGAA
>JABUQX010125149.1:0-25334 GCA_015478945.1 Trachelipus rathkii
TCATTTCGGTGTTGTATTGGTTAAAAAACTTCTCGTACTTCTGCTCTGATTCAGTAAAACATATTTCTTCCAAAACGGTTGAGCTAGAATCGCAGATCGGTTTCAGTTTTTGGTTCAATTCGTTAGCCAATTCGCAGAAGGTATCGAAAACATTCGCCTCCCACTCCTCTTCCATTAGCACGTTTTCCTCAATACCCGCGCGTTTGCTTTTCTTCAAAAAATCGAATTCCCAGAAATAGGTTCCGTTGAACATCAAGCAGAGCCTTTTGTCAATTTTCACGCAGGTATTGGCTACGGGAGTAAAATCGGGGAAATTTGCTAACGACTTTAAGGAATAAATTATTTTCGCTCGCCCTTCGTCCGGACAATTGTTGTCGTATTCATTCGAATGAATTTTCAAAATTCCAGAGTTCTCTTGCCTCGCGATGGAAATACATTTCAAGGGAACGTGCTCGCGGTCGTCGTTAATACGCTTGGCGAAATCGTTTGTAATTTTTGAAAGGATGTTCGCAGATGGGTTCGAGAGTTTTTTCTTCTCGCGGTCGTCGATATTACGGTTGGCGTGATCTTCTGTAAATTCCGAAGGGTTGTTCGCAGATTTTTCCGAGAATTTACCTTTCTCGGGGAGCTCAATTGTATAGGCGTGTCTCAAGTTGATTTTAGTTTCCATTGTTCTTAGCTTCTTCATACGTCAATCGCGTTTGATTGTTTATGTAGAACTAATTTTCAGTATCTGATAAATATCTGAAAAATAAAGCTAAAAACTATATATCTAACAACTATAAAGCTAACAACTATAAAGCTTACAACTTTTATATCATTCTATACAACTTATATTTAAAGAAACAAAAAAGTAATTTTATTCTGTAAAAGAAAAGAAAACATCTTGATCTATCAAACACCCCAATTTAACATATTTCTATCACCCATTTCCACTTAAAAAATCAACTATCAACATGCGCCACCATCGCTTAAGTACTCTAATTAACTGAACTACTTTAAACCAGGACGAAAGAGAGCCGCGTGCATCTCGTTAGTATCGCGGCGGTCAGAACCGCCTTATCTTCACGAGCAACAACACATAACTCCTCACATATGCACAATCTAAATGTGCAGACTCTTTATTCGATCCGAGAATCTGGGTCACAGAAGTCACACGTACCAAGAACCTCAATCAGTCTGTGTTCGGGATACGCGCGCTTTCGTTGGGCTACCAATAACATTGAGGTGCCAAGGCGTGCAAAACTTCTCCCTAGCGCTCCGCTCCTAATATAGACGCGACAAACAGACACGTGCGATGTCTATACGAAACCTCGAATTCCTTTACCGATCTCGAGTCTCTTAGATCTCAGAGCAGTCAAGCTCATTTCAAACATTTTTTAAGACACCGTGGCCAAGTGTGGCCAGTCGCTGTCGTCAAAAGCCTCGCGTTCACACACCGCCGTTCACGAACGAATTTATATATAAAACATTTTACCCATTTTTATTCAAACAGATCCCCGTTCCTTGGTAGGTTTCGGGGAGACACATTTCAGTTGCACAATTGTCTATTCTGTTCTCGCGTCCTTGACTCGCGTAGTTTTAAAATGTTTAAAAAATAACTCAATTTATATTTCTTATATCACACAGAACATTCTAACATGGTGAAACATATATGGCAACGCGACCCGCAGTACCTGGAGGGAACTCACTGGAGAGGCACTGGGTTGGCTAGAGAGTCGAGCAACTGGTAACTCGGTTAGGAATGATCTGTGTAAATCCTTCAACTCATCTATAATGGGCTGGTCAGGAGTTTCTGTGAGTGTGTAGTCGAGATGGGCAGCGCAGTCGCTATATCAAGGTAGGTATTATATATCACCGTTCCGCGCTAGCGAGTAATCGCACGGTGCTAACGATGAGTAGAGGAGATATTATTAAGGTGTGTTGCTATTAATATTTATCCTGAAAACTAAAAAACATTCTCTTTTTTCTTAAAGAAAAAATTTTCAATCTTAAAAGATAATTTAGTTATTTATATGTAAAGATATTAAGTGAGAAATTAAAATATACATACCTTTAATTATCTTATTGACGTATTTTTATTTTAAAATAACCAAAATATTATAAAATTTTGTATACAAAATAAACCTTTTAAGGAGTATATTTAATTAAAAATGTTGTTGTAACTATTAATATTATGATTATGCAATTAGATAAATCTAATAATATAAAAATATCTAATATATAATTATTATAATATTATAATTATATTATTAGAAATAATAAAATAATATAAATTCTATTAACAATAATAATAAATATCATATTTAATAGTCGTAATTAACGTAAGTATATTTTATATTAATAATCCAATAATTAAAATATAAAATAGTGTACATATTATTACATTTATTATAGAGAAAAAAGAATGTACGTATGTTACTAAATATAATATATATATACCGGTAAGCAAGGCTACAGAATGAGTGAAGGGAAGGTAATAAAAAAATATAATTTCCTAATACCGTATACCGACTAATATTTAATAATATAAAGATAGTTATATCGCGGAAACACTAAGAATTTTATATCCTATACATATAGAATGTTATTACATTACTACTTATATAAATAAAAACTTTAATACATATCCCTGTTATTCAAATTTAATGTCGATAAAATGTACACACTTCTCTAGTATAAGTCTTTATTAAAAATCCGAGAGAGTGATATTTCTTTTATTTACTGCGTGAGACACAGTGAATTACCAATATATTAAAAAATAAAATATTAATCTACATACAATAAATCGAATATCATCAAATCTGCGCGATATATATACTCCAACCTATGTCAATTGAAAAAATTAGTTTAGTAATAATTTTTTTTAAGAACAAATTTAACACAAAATAGACATAAACTGTACGATTTCGTGTTTTAAATCCCTAATTCCCACCGCTTTCACTAGTGCTTAATAAGTAAATTAAAAAGCACACGATTCTCATAATCGGATACTGCTCATCCTTTGCATGTATACATATACGACGAACGACAAGTACACACGCACGAACCCTCACATCTATTTTTGGCCTCATTAGCTTATATATATCGAGTTAACCTAAACTACCGAAGATCGCTATATTTCTAGGGATAAGTACGAGTTATAAAATCAATTTAACCAGTGTAGTATTATCGTTTATCACGCTCTTGTATGAATACCAGAACTCTTATTTTCTACACAGAATTTAGAGAGATTTCAATTGTACATATATATTCGATTTATCTTACTTGTATAATTCATGATAGAGTACTATATATATCTCTGTGAGTTAGTAATATTCACTGAGATATATAATATTATACTTGAGATAACGCAAATAATATCACTAATGTCTCACTTTAGCAAATTTTGTCTGTTAATATAATCATCAACAGTAACTCATATATTATGAGAGAAGTAAGTTACATATTAAATCTTCAATATAAATATTAAGTATATTCCTCATTATAATATAGACTATTTATTAATTACATTATTTTATGCTTATATTGTGAGAAAAAGAATTTTACTGGTATAATCTTACGTTATAATGGAAACTTTCACGCGGAGGGAATCCAAAAAGCATTTTATGCAGTAAACAACCAACGTTATAAACATCTGATTCTAAGCCATAAGATTGCCTATTGACCATTTCAGGGCTGCAATGATATGTATATACCATAAACATTACTCTCTCTCACTTCTTCTTCCCATTCGATCTAATCCGCTCTCAGATTCCTAGCACGATCTCTATGTATTATTTTTCTAGATAAATATGTTGGTCAGAGATTTCGATAAAAATAATTTATCCTTTCTTATATTCATTCTAACGTTATTCCGTTATTTTCTTCCACTAAATACCAGGAATATCACTATCACTGAAATAAAAGCCTCTTTTGCTGAAAAGAATATTCGAGGGTCTTAATGATCTCAGATATTACGGTATGAAACTTCGATTTCCCACCTCTAAAAAAATTTTCATCATCTCAACCCCCGTCCTTGTTACTCGCACAATTATATTAATTTATTTAGATCTAGTGAATTAGATATACTCAAAAGAGGAGTAGCTTAATCTAGTATTACAGTGTAGTATAAAAAAGTCTTTACTGCCTACGCTTGAGAATATGATAATAACTCAATGTAAACAAATTTGGTTCGTTCGACGACCTTAAAGGAATAAATAATATATATATAAAAAATACATCAAATGCGCAGGTGTCGGTGTACTAATATATTAAAGGTAATTATAGATAAGCTAATTACATATCCATTAGAGCATAGTGACGAATATAGAATATAAACTATTAAAAGACCCAGCGCATTATTCCAGAGGTCATCAGTAAGATATACGACTTGCGGAACACCGCTAATTCGTTTTATAATTTTTCTTTTCATTTAAATTTTAATATTTCCTTGAATTGGTATACCCAAAATGTTTTTTGAGCGCCTATTATTCATCCATTTATGTGTATATTTTTAAATTATTATATCCCAAATTATATAATATCATATAATTGTATTAATATTATAGTATTCGGTATCCTACATGTGAGATATAAAAAAATTTTATCATCTCATTTTACCTTTTATTTTTATCGACAATACTGATGTCGTCTCAATTAAGAATATAGAGAGTAATGTGCTCATTGTAAGAGACAATATATTCGGTAAACGGACAGACTTATCCAGCTATTATATTAAGAAATTAGAAGGGGTGATAAACTATTCATTAATAAAATATTTTGTTAAGAATCGCGAGTTTATTATATACCGAGCGATACAGTTGTTGGAATTGGAGAGGAGACACAAAGTATATATTATAATATTATGGTCATTTTATTTTTAAAATTATTTACTGCACATTTACCAATGAGGAAGAGACCGAGAAAGAGAGAGAGAGAGAGCGAGAGCTTGCTCAAAGAGACACACAAATTGAAACACTTTGACTGTATAACGTTATTCTCTCAAAACTCTTTGCGTATGTGTATACTGCACTACGCCTTTTCTATGAGGGAGAGGACACCCGTGGAGAGATTCTCTATAGTATCTGAACTAATTGAACGTGAACGATAATGTTTCAAACTCAAATTTTCACACTTTAACTGAGAGACACGATGAGACGTATGATCTTGATTCACGTTTTTGCTTGACAATGCATAATAGTAGATATTAATCGATATTACTGTGGTCATGAGCGTCTCAAAGATCAATGAATATTGAACTTTAACGTTTTCCTCAATACTTTCACCATAGCCACAAAAATGAAAAAAAAAATACATAACGAATAATTATTGTTATATTCGATAAAATCTGATTTCGATGCTCGGTTAGATAATGTAGCACACAGAATGAAGAAGTGGTGAGTTTCTAATAAAATTTTATATATCAACGTGGGTGCGGCTACTAAGGCCCAGAAGATCCACTAGCATTACTCCAACGAGATGTAGTTGATTTTTCGCCTGCGTGATAGAGGAGAGGTCAACGCCAATTACACACACCATTACATAAAGGTTAAAGAGGTAAGATAAACAAATTAAATGTGTAAATAGCGACTTGCTAACTCAAAATAAACGAGCATCATGAAACATATATGATATTAATTACTGAACTGAACGCTAAGTAAACTATTATAATATTCCATTTAATATAAAAACTACTGTCTGAATCTTTTTTCATTCCTTTTCTGTCATTCAAAATATAAATACAATAAGGAGAGGTATCATGAATTTTAAATGAGAAATTATTAATTATATACTTTTAGTATATATAAGCTATGAGACACCATTATTTAAACATAAAGACTGTAGTTTCATTTTTACGGTAATTATTAATGTATATGAACGATACGATAGATAATAATTGAAAAAAATACCAATATGCAAACTGACAAAAGAAAGAGGAGGAATCAAAGAAAAAAATAAGGATTATTGATCATAGATAATATAAGCCTAGAGTATACAATAAAATAGTGGGATATGTGAATTAATATATAAAGTAATAAGAAAATAATAATTGGTAGTAACATTAAATATATCCAATAAAGACTTAATGACGTGAATAGATCTGTTATTAAATAATGCGAGAGAGAGAAATTAAGCAACAAAAATTACTAGATTAATGATACAAACTATTATCACAAGTTATATGATTTAAGATACCATGTATAACTTAATGGCATTACTCGGTAATATTTATTTACTGAGGGCGTATCTATAAATTGCATACTACACAACCACCTAAATAGATCACACTTAAAAACAGAATACTTCCTTTTCTTTATACCTGCATAATGTTATGATATAAGTGATTTCACTCAATGGATAATATTATATTATCAAATACATTTTATTGACAATATAACGTATACTGAACTTATTCTAATCTTTCGGTAAATCGTTGAGTAAAAATATATTATCGCCCACACATATTTACGTGAGAATTACTATTAAACTAAACGGAGACAAATAATACCTAATTCATGTAGTCGACGCACGCACCACACTCACATAATTGTAAGAATTGGAGTTATTCATGAGTATTTTAGTTTTTAAGCCTATAGTATATTATTATTCGTATTATTAGATGTATTAAAGTTATTGAATATATATTAATATTTATATATACCTCAGAATCCTCATCCTAAAGGTTGAAATATTTATAATTATTGACTTATACCGTAAAGTGAAACGTATATAAGCCGCGAGATAGTAATAATTTAAGAGTACTTTTGGAACCGTAACTTATTAACTAAGGTTCTTATTAGAGATTAAGAAACCTCAACACTTTTTAATGTCCAGCAAAGTTCCATAGTCCATATATATTATATACGTCTATTTATTCTCATTAATATCCAAAGAGTTAATAATATTATTTTCTGAAATTAATATACTAAATGGCGTTATAATAATAAAATGAGTATTTAATTTTGAAAATTATAAATATATTACTAAGCTAAAGTAGCCGATGTACTCTATAGGTATATTATATAAACTATTCTGTTAGAATAATTATCAAATTCATAGATCCAATAAATAAAGCGAACTTGAGGTGTAATGAAAGAATGTATATTACAGCAATATACCTGAAGTACAGATATGGTTACTTGGGACATTATTAAATTTAAAAAAAAATATATAGTATAAGAGATGTTTGTCTTATGTAGCGCGTGATTCATTTACCTACTATGATCAGCAAATTATCTGCTATATTTAACGTTGCCCTTAGTCATTATTAAAATTATATTCAAAGCGTTTCGTGTATAGAATTTAATTATAATCGAGAATGACCTATCTATGCTGCCCTTCATTTCCTCTTACCTAAAAATATAACTCGTAATCCTTTCTTTATTTTATTAATTCAGTTTATTGAGAAAAATGAGATACATACTCTTATATTCAATTATCCCTTCTCACTAATATTCTGAAAATATTATAGTTATTTAGAGCCGCTGTAATATTAGTATTAAGATCTAGGTATTTATCTAACTTATAATATACTATATACTATATTAGATACTGGACAACAATGTGAGCAACGATAGCTGAGTCGTAATCGTATAGCTTAGTGCACAACCAGCATTCTTGCGCTAGCGATAATCACTCTATAACATACGAAGATCTTGTTATACTGAGTATATCATCTAAGGAAGAGCTGCGATATCAGCGAGGTCTTCATAGTTATAATTCATTATATTTTTTCATAAAATGTAAATTACGTATCTCACCACTATTAGTTACTATGGCTATAATTAATCAGAGAGGTACGAACATTTAGAGAGACTTATATCACTATCTGTTTATCTCATTCTCATATATCCCGCCGACGTGATTTCGAATGCGCCTGGAGTCCGGAAAGCCGTAGAAATGCGGAGTACCTTCGTCGTACCAACACGAGATTCATCGCGCGATTGAGACCGTCAATATTGTGTCCTATGCGCGTTTTGCGCGTAATCGTCCACTGCCTTCGCATCCAATTATTTTTCGAGAAACAGCAGAGAGAGTGAGAGCAGAGCAGAATGAATTTCCTAATAATTCCTGTTGATGTTCGAGTCAATTCACGTCTCGTCAGGTTTTGCAAATTTCTGTTGGTCTCGTCGCTGAAGGCAATACCAATATATAGGAGATTGTCAATTTTTTCCTATGTCGTCCTTTGGCTTTATCATTAGGTAAATCAGGAGCGCAACTATCTGAATTTTGATATCAGTCTGTTTTTTCTATTCAATTCGCTAAGTTGACAGATTGGAGAGGGCGTAGCAAAAAAATACTTATTGTTGCTAGAAGAAATTTCTTAGATAATGTATGAGGGTTAGCTTACGTCTCCATCATTATTACTTTCTATTCTCAATAAGAAGGGGAGTACATCTTAAAAGTGTTAGTCCGTGGTTATATAATCAGCACAAACACATATACCAGTAACTGATCAGTTAGCATCACACACTCATATCAGAAATACTCTACAAAAAGCAGCAGAGAGCGACGCACACAAGAGACAGTGTAGGATGCGACATAAGTAGAGCGTCAGTTACAACGAAGTAGTTTTAATTACTATTTCACATCGATTTCTTAATATACTATTATATATAATTTATTGATATATAGTAATTGATACAATATTTACATTTAAACTATTCAATTTTAACCAATACCATTTTCATTATATTTGTTTATATTATTAATTATAAATATATATATTAAAAGAGAAATAAATGAAATTTTTTTTATAATAAATATTAAAATTATTACATATTTTTATTGCAAATCAATATATGAAGAATATTTTATAATAATCGCTTTCCTACTATATACTGCGAGTTATGAAGAGTTGTAGTGAGGAAATCTATAGGGAATTTCGAGGTGTATTAATAGGTTTACACCTTAATTACCACTCGACGTACGGGAGAGTTACACATACACAACTTTTTTTTTATCAAGAAAAAGGGTTAATGCGATCGTCTTCAACAAAATATCACAGGCAACAACATCACACTTAATCACTAAGATGATTTATGTCAGCTTTTATAGGCACGAGGAAAATCGCTGAACATCGGAGAAAACTTTAAGGGTTATTCAGTTTTATATATAGTTTATATTGCGTAGTTTACAACTCACTTCTCCGGTCAAAAGTACCGATACGGGATAGCTTGAATAATGATTATTTAACCATCATTACTAATCAGCGTATGATATCCATATAGTATAATATTCGAGTATATAGCGAATAGTCACGAAGAAGAAGTGTACGTGCAAGTTAATTGTATATTTTACGGAAGTGCGAGTTGAGCAAAATAGGAGAATTTTAGTGAATGTGTTTTATAAATTTTTTATATACTCCTCTACACTACACTATTCTCTATCCTTGCTATATTATCTATTTCTTCTATATATTCTATAGATCACTAGTTATTCAATCTACTAATCCCTTAATTAAGGTCCTCTACAACTGACCACCAATCTCACAATGCATAATATATAATACATCTTCAATCTCTCTATCTACATAAAGAATAAAGCGATAATATACGCGGGGTCCTATAATGAGGTAATGTATCACAGGATAACGAAAGTAAAAGGTACGTCGTCGATAACGCGATCCGAATTGAAATAGTAAGAACTATAAAACCGAACGGAATGCAGGCGAATACCACGTGATATAAAATTTAGTGAGTTGATCCATTATATAAATATTTATTATATATACGTAGTTTAATATTAAAAAAAGTCGACTAATCCGACAAGAAACTATAATTAGTATATATATATAAGGCGCTGTTCCTAGCACCGAGCACTTTATAATCTAAAATAAATAAATAAGTTAAATAATAAGTTATAAATAATAATTATATACATAATTGAACATTCGTAACGCATATCAAACATAACACAGACACAAGCAAGTACCCAGACAGCAAACACCACACAGAGTAGTGATAGTATTGAAAATTAGCGTGTCGATCATAAACAATGCGACAGAGATACAATCTGCACTAAATCTCTTAAAAGTCACCTTACATACAATAGGATAGCTATCGATCACCCATTAGTACGCCCTCTGGAAACGCGAATGAGTTAATGAAGGTTAGACTAATAAAAATACCTACGAAGATGATATAAGAAATACTTCTGGTTATTTTGTATAATATATATAGTAGGAAAGTCAAGGATGTAGTCTTAGATACACATGGACGGTTATTTATATAATTAATTATTATACTATGAATTCCTTATGAAATAAAAAACGATAACGCTATATTTAAAGCGAGTCATATGGAATGCTGGGGTATACAAGGATAAGAAGAGCGTCGTACTGATGAAACTGAGGTTTCGTAGAATAAGAGTCTGCGTATATAGACTATGAGAAATCAGAGTATAACTACTAAACGATAAACGGACTAAGTAGTTATTAGTAAATTAAATTTTGAGTATAAAATAAGTTATAATGTATTTAAATTATAGTTAAATTTATCGACCTCAAAAATAAAACACAAAATTGAAAAGTCAATGACTTAATTAGGCCATCCTCGCTTTGAATATAACTGAATGAATGTAAAAATGCGGTATATTAAGAAAATGAAACTATTACATATAATTTTTTTTTAAGTTTTGACAAATATTACTAACTAAACAAAGTAATGATTAAATTTTGTTATATCAGATATCCGAATCTAAACTACTTTGTCCCAAACGAGTTCACCAATATTACCATCGCGCCTCGTGAAGCGCGTTGAACGTAAGACCCATATATATATAATACCGAGAGAGAAAATCCAAAGTTCTGATAAGATACTACTTTCTTCCAGGCTATATAAATGCTCCAGCTTCAGTCGAGGTCCCCATCAGGGAGTTTATGGAAGGCGAATGGAGAAGAAACGGCGGTGGAGGTTTGGAAGGTGAGGCAATGAATATTCAGCGCCCATACGTTAGTTTTGGCAGTCTGGTGTTTCTATCTTTTATTATAAGGTTAATTGCCTCGGAGTTGAGTGTATTTGTTATTTTAGAAAGTTTCTCTCTTTAAATTTATGATTTAAAAAATTATTTTAAGTAATCTTTATATAATACAACATATATTATTGAAACGGTCTGAGAAGCGGTACTGTTGTAGGTTATAATTCCTCTCTTCGAGAAAGGGCGCGCAAGCCGCCCCCATATTCATAATGAAAATATGCAGTAATATGTAAATTTTTATATATATAATTGTTTTAAAAGAATCGTGATTGTAAAATTGGCACACGGCAAAAAAAAAATTGAAACTTAATCAGTCGATTCTATCTTCTTCAACGAGTTTGCTCATCGCCCTCGTCAAACGCGACGACTATACGAGGGAGAATTCCGAAGAAGAAGATTCAGTTTATTTTGGATGCGGTGCTGACTGGACGTGATCTATAATTCTCTCAAGAAAGGCGCTTCAGCGGGCATAGGATGTTGGACGAATGGAGAAGGCGCGGTGAAATATAATAGCAACGATTTCGTCGTGGCATTCCATTTTAGGAAATCTTCGCCTTGGGTGAGTTTTTTTTTTAAGTTTTTCTTAAATTTTAGATTGAAAAATTATTTAAGTAAAATCTGTTATTATTAATAAACAAATTTTGGAAATGGTGCTGAGCGAATGTGTTCTATAATTCTTTTTCGAGAAAGACGCGCCGCTGCCCATATTCAAAATTGAAAATTATGCAGTAATAAGTAAATTTATACAATTATATTTTTTTTAAAGATCGTGATTGAAATTGCCGCCAAAAAAAATTGAAACTTATCAGTCGAGTCTATCTTCTTCAACGAGTTCGCTCATCGCCCTCGTGAAACGCGACGACTAAACGAGGGCGAATTCCGAAGAAGAAGAATGAGTTTATTTTCGAAGTGGTGCTGAGTGGACGTGTTTTAAATTCTCTCTCAAGAAAGGCGCTTCGGCGGCCCATTGGATGTTGGACGAATGGACGTTCGCGCTTCCGAATAACGAGGATAACGCTCGCCGTCGATCGGTCGTGAAAGAGACTCGTGAGGAGCACCGAAACGGTAAGGTTTTAAATAATTCAATAAATGTTATATAAAAGTCGTTTACTGAAAAAATTATTCAATGGCGTGTCGCCTCCCTCATATTTAAAAATTAAAATTATGCTGTAATAAGTTAATTTATATCATTTTTTTTAAAAGATTGTGATTGAAAAAGGCACCAAGGAAAATTGAAAATTATCAGTCGATCCTATCTTCTTCAACGAGTTCGCCCATCGCCCTCGTGAAGCGTGATGACTAAGGGCGAATTCCGAAGAAGATGAGTCAGTGTATTTTGGAAGCGGTGCTGTGCGGACGTGTTTTATAATTCTCTTTTGAGAAAGGCGCTTCGGCTGCCCATGGGATGATGGAAGAATGGAAAAGTCTCGATGAAAAAAAGAATAGCGATCACACCCATTTCGTCGCGGCGTAATATTTTAGGAAGTCTTCGCCTCGGGTAAGTGTTTTTAAAAAGTTTCTCCTAATTTTAGACTTAAAATAATTTAGGTAAGCCCATTATGTCATGGCATACTGCGAAACGCGAGACTCACTCGCCCTTCCGAATATCGGGGATGCCGAGTCATCGTCGAACGATCGGTCGTGAAAGAAACTCTGCTGGACTAAGGGAGAAGGCGCCTATTACGTCGTGGCGTACTCTGAAATGCGAGACGCGCACGCGCTTCCAAACCACGGGGATGCGGCGTCATCGTCGAACGGTCGTGAAATAGATTCGCTAACGGAGCACCAACAAGGTAAGGTTGTAAATAATTTTATAAATGTTATGAAAGTCTTTTACTGACAAATAATTAATGAAAGGCGCGCCGCAGCCTCAAATTCAAAAATGAAAATGATACGGTAATAAGTAAATTTATGTAAATTTTTTTTAAAGATTGTGATTGAAATTGGCGCGAAGAAAAAATTGAAAATTATTAGTCGAGTCTATCTTCTTTAACGAGTTCACCCATCGTCCTCATGAAACGCGAATACCATGAAAAAGACGAATTCCGAAGAAGACGAGTCAGTTTCTTTTGGAAGCGGTGCTGAGCGGACGTGTTTTATAATTCTCTCTCAAGAAAGGCGCTTTGGCGGTCCATAGGATGCTGGACGAAGAGAGAAGGCGCGGTGAGAAAAAAAGGGCATCGATTACGTCGTGGAGTTCTATTTTAGGAAAATTTTGCCTCGGGTAAGTTTTTTTTAAAGTTTCTTGTAGAATGTAGCTTTAAAAATTATTTAAGTGAAAACTATTTTCTTAAAAAAAAGTTGCTTCCCGCTAAAAAGTAAAGGCTCTTCATAAGCCTTGAAAAAAAAGCCGTTTTCCGCCATAAAACTAAAGGCGCGTCGCCGCCCTTTGAGAGAAAAGTAAAGTTTCCTATAGTTAGTAAATTTACATATATATATATATATATATTATATTTAATTTCATAAACGTTGAAAAAAGTCGTTTCCCGCCAAAAACTATATGCGCGCCGCCGCCCTAAATGCGAGTCAGTTTACTTTGGAAGTGGTAGTGAGCGGACGTGTTTTATAATTCTCTCTGAAGAATGGCGTTTCGGCGGCCATTAGGATGCTGGACGAAAGGAGAAGCGCGGTGAGAAAAAAAAGCAACGATACGTCGTGGATTTCTATTTTAGGAAATTTTTGCATCGGGTAAGTTTTTTTTAAAGTTTCTTGTAGAATGTAGCTTTAAAAATTATTTAGGTGAAAACTATTTTTTTAAAAAAAAAGTTGTTTCCCGCTAAAAAGTAAAGGCGCTTCATAAGCCTTGAAAAAAAAACTTTTTCCCCCAAAAAAATAAAGGCGCGCCGCCCCCCTAAGAGAGAAAAAATTTTTTATATTTAAATAAATTTATATATATATATATATATATATATATATATATATATATATATATATATATATATATATATATATATATGCTCACTATGTAATATGTAATATGTAATATGTAATAAACGTGAAAAAAGTCGTTTCCCGCCAAAAACTATATGCGCGCCGCCGCCCTAAAGGCGAGTCAGTTTACTTTGGAAGTGGTAGTGAGCGGACGTGTTTTATAATTCTCTCTGAAGAATGGCGTTTCGGCGGCCATTAGGATGCTGGACGAAAGGAGAAGCGCGGTGAGAAAAAAAAGCAACGATTACGTCATGGCGTTCTATTTTAGGAAATCTTTGCCTCGGGTAAGTTTTTTTTAAGTTTCTCTTTGAATTTAGATTTAAAAATTATTTAGGTATAATATGTTACCTTGCAAAAAGTCGTTTCCAACCCAAAACTAAAGGCGCTTGCTAAATCTTGAAAAAAAAGTTGTTTTCCGCATAAAATTAAAAGCGCGCCGCCACCCTAAGTGCGAAACGGAAATTTTCCTATAGTAAGTAAATGTATATATATATATACACTTTTTTTTAATTTAATAAATATTGAAAAAATTCGTTTCCCGCCAAAACTAAATGCGCGCCGCCGTCCTAAATGCGAGTCAGTTTAGTTTGGAAGTGGTGGAGAGCGGACGTGTTTTACAATTATCTCTGAAGAATGGCGCTTCGGCGGCCTATATGATGCTGGACGAAGGGAGAAGGCGCGGTGAGAAAAAAAAGGCAACGATTATGTCGTGTCGTTCAATTTTAGGAAATCTTCTCCTCGGGTGAGTTTTTTTAAAAGCTTCTCTTAAATTTTAGATTTAAAAATTATTTAAGTTAATCTATTATTATTAGTAATCAAATTTTGGAAGCGGTGCTTAGCGGACGTGTTTTATAATTCTCTCTCGAGAAAGGAGCCCCGCCACACTATATGCAAAAATGAAAATTAAATTTATTTATAAAATAATTTCTTTTAAAGATCTTGATTGAAATTGGCGCGAAAAAAAATTGAAAATTATCAGTCGAGTCAATCTTCATCAACCAGTTTGCCCATCGCCCATTTATTTAAGAAAAATCTATTATTATAATAAGTTTATTTTGGAAGCGGTGCTGAGCGGACGAGTTTTATAATTCTCTCTCAAGAAAAGCGCTTCGGCGGTCCACAGGATGCTGAACGAAGGGGGAAGGCGCGGTTAGAAAAAAAAGGAGACGGTTTCGTCTTGGCATTCTATTTTAGGAAATCTTCGTCTCGGGTAAGTTTTTTTAAAAAGTTTCTCTTTGGTCCTTAGATTTAAAGTAATTTGGTGAATATTATTATTTTATTATTATTATTATTATTATTATTATTATTATTATTATTATTATTATTATTATTATAATTATTATTACTATTATTCTTAGTTTTTTATTATTATTATAATAAACATAACTCAAAAATGAAAATTGCGCGGTAATAAGAATTTAATTACAAAATAATTTCTTTTAAAGATCGTGATTGAAATTGGAGCGAAAAAAATTTGAAAATTATCAGTCGAGTCATCTTTTTCAATGAGTTCTCCCATCGTCCTCATGAAGCGCGATATCTAAGCAAGGGCAAATTCCAAAGTAGAGGAGTCAGTTTATTTTAGAAGCGGTGCTAAGCGGACGTGTTTTATAATTCTCTCTCAAGAAAGGCGCTTAGGCGGCCCACAGGAAGCTGAACAAAGGAAGAATGCGCGGTAAGAATAAAAACGCAACGATTACGTCGTGGCATTCTATTTTAGGAAATCTTCGTCTCGGTTAAGTTTTTTTTTAAAAGTTTCTCTTTGATTTTAGATTTAAAAATAATTCAAGTAAAATATATTATTATTTATATTATTATAATTATAATAATCATTACTGCTTTTTCCGAAAAATAATTTCGACTTCAAAAATGTCGGTGTCTATATGTCTGTCTACATGTCGGTGTCTACATGTCGGTGTCTACATGTCGGTGTCTACATGTCGGTGTCTACATGTCGGTGTCTACATGTCGGTGTCTACATGTCGGTGTCTACATGTCGGTGTCTACATGTCGGTGTCTACATGTCTGTCTACATGTTTACATGTCGGTGTCTATATGTCGGTGTCTACATGTCTGTCTACATGTCGGTGTCTACACGTCGCTGTCTATATGTCGGTGTCTATATGTCTGTCTACATGTCGGTGTCTACATGTCGGTGTCTATATGTCGGTGTCTACATGTCTGTCTACATGTCGGTGTCTACATGTCGGTGTCTACATGTCGGTGTCTGCATGTCTGTTGCGAGCCGACTCCTCTTCTTCGGAATTCGCCCTTGCTTAGTCATCGCGCTTCATGAGGGCGATGGGAGAACTCCTTGAAGAAGATTAACTCGACTGATAATTTTTAAATTTTTTTTCGCGCCAATTTCAATCTCGATCTTTAAAAGAATTTTTTATATAATTAAATTTACTTATTAACGTATTTTAGAAGCGGTGCTGAGCGGACGTGTTTTATAATTCTTCCTCAAGAAAGGCGCTTCGGCGACCCACAGGATGCTGAACGAACGTGGCATTCTATTTTAGAAAATCTTCGTCTCGGGTAAGTTTTTTTTAAAAAGTTTCTCGTAAATTTTAAATTTAAAAATAATTCAAGTAAAATCTGTTATATAAATGTTATATAAAAATTATTTACTGAAAAAAACTAATGAAAGGCGAGCCGCCGCCCCATATTCAAAAATGAAAATTATGCAATAACAAGGAAATTTATTTAAAAACATTTTTTTAAAGATTGTGATGATTGAAAAAGGTGCCAAAAAATTGAAATTTATCAGTCGAGTCTATCTTCTTCAACGAATTCTCCAATCGCCCTCGTGAAACGCGACGACTATACAAGGGTAAATTCCGAAGAAGAAGAGTCAGTTTAGTTTGGAAGCGGTGCTGAGCGGATGTGTGTGAGAAGGCGTGGTGGAATAAAATTGCAACGATTACGTCGTGGTGTTCTATTTTAGGAAATCTTCGCCTGGGTAAGTTTTTTTTCAAAGTTTCTCTTAGATTTTAGATTTAAAATTTATTTAAGAAATATCTATCATAATAAACAATTTTTGGAAGCGGTGCTGAGCGAAAGTGGTTTATGTATCTAGGAAGAAAGTCGATTCGGTGGTCCATAGGATGCTGGACGAAGGGAGAAGGCGTCCATTACGTCGTGGCTTACTTTGAAATGCGAGACGCGCTCGCGCTTTCGAATAATGGTAGATCCCGAGTCGTTGTCAAACAGTGGTGCAACAGGCTCGCGAACGGAGCACCGAAACGGTAAGGTTTTTAATAATTTTTATTATAAATGTTATATGTATAAAAGTCGTTTATTGAAAAAATTAGTGAAAGACGCATCGCTGCCTCATATTCAATATTGAAAAGTATGCAGTAATAAGTAAATTTACATAAAAATGTTTTTTTTAAAGATTGTGATTGAAAAAGGCGCCAAAAAAGTTGAAATTTATCAGTCGAGTCTATCTTCTTCAACGAGTTCGCCAGTCGCCTTCGTGAAACGCGACGACTATACGAGAGAGATTTTCCGAAAAAGAAGAGTCAGTTTATTTTGGAAGCTGTGCTGAGTGGACGTGTTTCATAATTCTCTCTCCAGAAAGGCGCAACGGCGATCCATTGAATGTTGGACGAAGTGAGAAGCCACCGTGAGAACAAAATGGCAACGATTACGTCGTTGCGTTCTATTTTAGGAAATCTTTGCCTGGGTAAGTTTTTTTTTAAACTTTCTTTTAGATATTAGATTAAAAATTTATTTAAGAAAAATCTATTATTATAATAAACAAATTTTGGAAGCGGTACTGAGCGAACGCGGTTTATGTCTATATTAAGAAAGTCGATTCGGTAGTCCATATGATGTTGGACGAAGGGAGAAGGCGTCCATTACGTCGTGGCTTACTTTGAAATGCGAGACGCGCTCGCGCTTTCGAATAATGGTAGATCCCGAGTCGTCGTCAAACAGTGGTGCAACAGGCTCGCGAACGGAGCACCGAAACGGTAAGGTTTTTAATAATTTTTATTATAAATGTTATATATATAAAAGTCGTTTATTGAAAAAACTAATGAAAGGCGCGTCGCCGCCCCATATTCAAAAATAAAAAGTTTGCAGTAATAAGTAAATTTATATAAAAATGTTTTTTTTAAGAATGTGATTAAAAAGGGCGGCAAAAAAAATGAAATTTATCAGTCGAGTCTACCTTCTTCAACGAGTTCGCCCATCGCCTTCGTGAAACGCGACGGCTATACGAGAGAGATTTTCCGAAAAAGAAGAGTCAGTTTATTTTGGAAGCGGTGCTGAGCGGACGTGTTTTATAATTCTCTCTCAAGAAAGGCGCATCGACGTCGTCGTCGAACGGTATGCATAAAGGCTTGCAAACGGAGCATCGAAACGGTAAGGTTGTGAATAATTTTTATAAAAGTTATATAAAATTCGTTTATTGGAAAAACTAATAATTAAATGCGCGCCGGCGCCCGATATTCAAAATATAAAATTATGCAGTAATAATTAAATTTATATAAATTTTTTTTTTTAAAGATCGTAATTGAAATTGGCCCAAAAAAAGCTGAAAATTGTCAGCCGCGTCTACCTTCTTCAACAAGTTCTCCATCGCCCTCATAAAACGCGATGACTATACAAGGGCGAATTCCGAAGAATATGAGTCAGTTTTTTTTGGAAGCAGTACTGAGCGGACGTGTTTTGTAATTCTCTCTTCTCAAGAAAGACGCTTTGGCGGCCCGTGAGATGCAGGAAGAAGGGAGAAGGCGCGGTGAGAAAAAAAGGGCAACGATTACGTCGAGGCATTCTATTTTAGGAAATCTTCGTCTCGGGTAAGTTTTTTTAAAGGTTTCTCTTAGATTTTAGATTTAAAAATAATTTAAGTGAAATCTTCTATAATTAAAATAAACATAATTCAAAAATAAAAATTTCTCGGTAATAAGTAAATTTAATTATATAATAATTTCTTTTAAAGATCATGATTAAAATTGGCGCGAACAAAAATTGAAAATCAAAAAGTCGATTCCCGCCATAAACTAAAAGCGCGCAGCCGCCCTAACTGTAAGTCAGTTTATTTTGGACGTGGTGGTGGGTGGACGTGCTTTATAATTCTCTTTGAAGAAAGGCGCTTCGGCGGAACATAGGGTAAGTTTTTTTTAAAGTTTGTTTTAGAATTTAGATTTAAAAATTATTTAAGTAAAATCAGTTATCCAGAAAAAAGTCGTTTCCCCCCAAAAACTAAAAGCGCGCCCCAACCCTAAGTGCGAGAATGAAAGTTATCAATTAATAAGTAAATTTATATAAATTTTTTAAATTTCATAAATATTGAATAAATTCGTTTCCCGCAAAAACTAAAGGCGCCGCCTCCATAAATGCGAGTCAGTTTATTTTGGAAGCAGTGCTGATCGGACGTGTTTTATAATTCTCTCTTAAGAAAGGCGCTTCGGCAGCCATAAGATATTGGATTAAGGTAGAAGGCAAGATGAGAAAAAAAGGGAACGATAAAAAGCATTACGTGGTTGTGTTCTATTTTAGGAAATATTCGTCTCGGAGAATTTTTTTTTTAATGTTTCTTTTAAAAATTTTTAGATTTAAAAATTATTTAAGTAAAATTTTTTATCTTAACGTTTTTTACCGCCAAAAACTGAAGTCGCTCCCCACCCTAAGTGCGAAAATGAAAATTATTCAATAATAAGTGAATTTATTTATATTTTTCTTTTAATTTTCATAAATATTGAATAAATTCGTTCCCGTCAAAAACTAATGGCGCCTCCTCTCTAAATGCGAATCAGTTTATTTTGAAAGCAGTGCCGAGCGGACGTGTTTTTATAATTCTCTCTTAAGAAAGGCGCCTCGGCAGCCCTAGGATGTTGGATTAAGGTAGAAGGCAAGGTGAGAAAATAAAAGGCAACGATTAAAAGCATTACGTGGTGGTGTTCTATTTTAGGAAATCTTCGTTTCGGAGTATTTTTTTTAAAGTTTCTTTTATAATTTTTTAGATTTAAAAATTATTTAAGTAAAATCTGTTATCTTGAAAAAAGTCATTTCCCGCAAAAACTAAAGTCGTGCCCCACTCTAAGTGCGAAAATGAAAATTATCAATAATAAGTGAATTTATATATATATATTTTTTTTAATTTCATAAATAAATATCGAATAAATTCGTTTCCCGCCAAAAACTAAAGGTGCGCAGGCGCCCTAACTGTGAGTCAGTTTATTTTGGACGGGGTGGTGAGCGGACGTGTTTTATAATTCTCTTTGAAGGAAGGCGCTACGGCGGCCATAGGATGCTGGGCGAAGGGAGAAGGCTCGGTGAGAAAAAAAGAGCAACGTTTACGTCATGGTGTTCTATTTTAGCAAATCTTCGTCTCGGAGTATTTTTTTTAAATTTTCTTTTATAAATTTTTAGATTTAAAAATTATTAAAGTAAAATCTGTTATCTTGAAAAAAGTTGTTTCCCGCCAAAAACTAAAGTTGTGCCCCCACCCTAAGTGCGAAAATGAAAATTATCCAATAATAAGTGAATTTATATATATATATATATATATTTTTTAATTTCATAAATATTGAAAAAAGTCGTTTCCCGCCAAAAACTAAAGTTGTGCCCCCACCCTAAGTGCGAAAATGAAAATTATCCAATAATAAGTGAATTTATATATATATATTTTTTAATTTCATAAATATTGAATAAATTCGTTTCCCGCCAAAAATTAAATGCGCGCAGCCGCCCTGACTGTGAGTCAGTTTATTTTGGACGTGGTGGTGAGTGGACGTGTTTTATAATTCTCTTTGAAGAAAGGCGCTTCGGCGGCCCATAGGATGCTGGGCGAAGGGAGAAGGCTCGGTGAGAAAAAAAAGAGCAACGTTTACATCGTGGTGTTCTATTGTAGGAAATCTTCGCCTAGGGTAAGTTTTTTTTAAAGTTTCTTTTAGAATTTAGATTTAAAAATTATTAAGTAAAATCAGTTATCTTGAAAAAAGTCGTTTCCCGCTAAAAACTAAGAGCGCGCCCCAGCCCTAAGTGCGAGAATGAAAATTATCCATTAATAAGTAAATTTATATTATTTTTTTTTCAATTTCATATGTATTGAATAAATTCGTTTCCCGCAAAAAACTAAAGACGTCGCCTCCATAAGTTTAGAAGCGGTGCTGAGCGGACGTGTTTTATAATTCTCTCTCAAGAAAGGCGCTTCGGCGGCCCACAGGATGCTGAACGAAGGGAGAAGTCGCGGTGAGAAAAAAGGCAACGATTACGTCATTACGTGGTGGTGTTCTATTTTAGGAAATATTCGTCTCGGAGAATTTTTTTTAAAGTTTCTTTTATAATATTTTAGATTTAAAAATTATTTAAGTAAAATTTGTTATCCTGAAAAAAGTTTTTTCACGCCAAAAACTAAAGGCGCGAACCCACCTTAAGTGCGAAAATGAAAATTATCTAATAATAAGTGAATTTATTTATATATTTCTTTTAATTTCATAAATATTGAATAAACGTAGTGGTGTTCTATTTTACGAAATCTTCGTCTCGGGTAAGTTTTTTTAAAAGTTTCTCTCAAATTTTAGATTTAAAAATTATTTAAATTTAAAAGCTAATATTATCAAGAAATATTTTTGAAAATAATTTTAATTATTTAAAAAATTTCTAAGAACGGGCTCCCTGTCATCGTACGTCCCCGTCGTGGAGCCCGGTAATATCTTGAGATTCCTCCCTCCGAAAGAAACGAGTCTCTGTTACTCGACACAACCAAACGACAAACCAAACGACAAACGTAATACGATCGAATAGAAAAAAAAATATTTCGCGTCGTCGACGACGACGATTCATTCGCCTTATTCGTCTATTTTTCATTACTGTACATGAACGCATCCCAGTGAAGATTTTCGCGTTCGCGCATGCATTTGTTCATTAGGATGCGTTTCATTGCAGAGTTCGTTCAATGGGCGACCGAGTCCGTTGTCCGTCCGTTTATTTTTATTTTTTTTTATATAAACGAGCCGGGACCAATCGATCGAGGTTGGTTCTCGAGCTCGTTCGAATAATGGCGGATGATCATCGTCTCGATGGCGCGGTATTATTTTTTTTTGTATTCGATTAATTAACGACAGACACGACAAACACGCGACACGCGACACACGATACACGAACGCAGGAGGAGGGGTCCAAGATAGCTAAAGCGATGACAAAAAGTTTGGTACGTACGTTCCGCCGTAGTGCCTCACTCTGCTAGCGCGCGCGCTTCTCTTTTTTTCTCTTTGTTTTCTCTTTGTTTTCTCTTTTACTCTGTTGGAAAACCAGGGAAAGAACGACGATATTTATTTCCGACGGGACGGGATATGGGTAGATAGTATGTAGGCCGTTTAAACGGGCGGGTGGGGGTTTGGAAGTCACCGTCGGAAAGAAATATCGTGGTTCTCTCGTTCGTTCTTTTCATTTTTATTAACGATACGAGAATTTTTTGGTGACTTAAATAAATTCTTTCGTTCGGAGGAAATGATGATGATGATGATGATGAGTGTTGGTATCGGTGGCGGCGGCGGCGGCGAGTACGGTATTTTTATTCGCTTTTGCTGCTGCTGCTTTTTTTTAAGTTTTTGGTAAAGCAGTACTGCGGGAATAGGTAGTAGGTTCCCGAACCATTTTACTTTTTCCGTGCCGCTTTTTAGCACGGGCGTTTATTTTTTAGTTTTTAAGGCATGTTTTTTTTAGATTTAAGGATTTTTTTTTTATTTAGATTAGGGACCATATAACTAACGTAATATGCAAACTTTTTTCCACAGGTAATTATGGAATGAGAAAACCGGGAGCTTTAATAACTACGCTTGAAACGTTCCTTTTCTGGGAACGTGAATGGCCTAGTGGATAAGGCGACCGGTTACTGTTAACTAAGCTACGCGGTGTCCAGTAAGTATTTCGAACACCGCTGATGGATAGTAAAATCTCCTTTGACACCTAAAACACGATAGGTACACGCCCACGCTCACATCCAAATATTTATTTCTTCCTCTTTAAATCTATCCAAACCCTTCGACTATTTCTTTCAATCTATTTTGCTGTTCGCTCTTTCGTATTCCTCTATCTATCGTTTATTTTTTCATGCAACCGTATGACGATCGAACGGTTCGGTCTTAGTCTCGATGAATCGATCGGAAAAGTGGAAACGCCGTAGGGGTGCCCATCGAACCTTAGAGCGTTCACCCGAAAGCCAAAGTCCAAGTTCCGATCGACGAGAGAAGGTCTTAGAGCGTGGATTTATGTCGGGGCTGGGCGGGTATATAAACTCCTTGGATGGAAGGATCAGTACGTTCCGTGAACGCCCCAAAGTTCAAGGTTTGGATAGGACCGTCGCACTGAAAAAGGGGATTCACGAAGAAAAGGATTCGACTAGCCGAGTCGCCTTCGGACGCACATACGGTGTCTTTCCATCATAGCGATTAGATAAATAAACTAAAATTACACGGCGGTAGTCAGTTAGTCCTCGGAGAGATGCCTTCCTTTTCTTTCCGAGGGTGAAAATTTGTCCGAAGCGTTCGAAATAGCGTTAGGTTTGTCTAGCTCTTTAGTGAGTTAGTTCGTTAGTTAGATCTTCGGGTCGATCGTTTTTTTACCTCTCTCCTATCCTATCCCCAAAAAAACATCGATCCGCGAGCGAGCCCAGTGGTTCGCTCGAACAATGGTTTTTTTCGAATCTGCCCGTACATATCTCGTATTTACGTGATCGATTGCGTATTTATGGTTATGTACGGGCGGGTTCCCTTTAAAAAATACTTTCTCTTCTACTGAAATTTTTTTTATTTTTCAAACCTATTCGGTTTACTCACGAACACTTACTTATACCCCAAACACACAGGTTTCGAACGCTGATGACGACAGATGCTCACGGGCTCCCTGTCATCGTACGTCCCCGTCGTGGAGCCCGGTAATATCTTGAGATCCCTCCCTCCCTCCGAAAGAAACGAGTCTCTTTCACTCGAACCAACCAACCAAACGACAAACGTAATACGATCGAATAGAAAAAAAAATATATCGCGTCGTCGACGACGACGATTCATTCGCCTTATTCGTCTATTTTTCATTACTGTACATGAACGCATCCCGGTGAAGATTTTCGCGTTCGCGCATGCATTTGTTCATTGGGATGCGTTTCATTGCAGAATTCGTTCAATGGGCGACCGAGTCCGTTGTCCGTCCGTTTATTTTTATTTTTTTTTATATAAACGAGCCGGGACCAATCGATCGAGGTTGGTTCTCGAGCTCGTTCGAATAGTGGCGGATGATCATCGTCTCGATGGGGCGGTATTATTTTTTTTTGTATTCGATTAAAGACAGACACGACAAACACGCGACACGACAAACACGCGATACACGAACGCAGGAGGAGGGGTCGAAGATAGCTAAAGCGATGACAAAGAGTTTGGTACGTACGTTCTGCCGTAGTGCCTCACTCTGTTAGCGCGGGCGCGCTTCTCTTTTTTTCTCTTTGTTTTCTCTTTTACTCTGTTGAAAAACCATGGAAAGAACGACGATATTTATTTCCGACGGGACGGGATATGGGTAAATAGTATGTAGGCCGTTTAAACGGGCGGGTGGGGGTTTGGAAGTCACCGTCGGAAAGAAATATCGTGGTTCTCTCGTTCGTTCTTTTCATTTTTATTAACGATACGAGAATTTTTTGGTGACTTAAATAAATTCTTCCGTTCGGAGGAAATGATGATGATGATGATGATGAGTGTTGGTATCGGTGGCAGCGGCGGCGGCGAGTACGGTATTTTTACTCGCTTCTGCTGCTGCTTTTTTTTAAGTTTTTGGTAACGCAGTACTTCGGGAATAGGTAGTAAGTTCCCGAACCATTTTACTTTTTCCGTGCCGCTTTTTAGCACGGGCGTTTATTTTTTAGTTTTTAAGGCATGTTTTTTTTAGATTTAAGGATTTTTTTTTTATTTAGATTAGGGACCATATAACTAACGTAATATGCAAACTTTTTTCCACAGGTAATTATGGAATAAGAAAACCGGGAGCTTTAAAAACTACGCTTGAAACGTTCCTTTTCTGGGAACGTGAATGGCCTAGTGGATAAGGCGACCGGTTACTGTTAACTAAGCTACGCGGTGTCCAGTAAGTATTTCGAACACCGCTGATGGATAGTAAAATCTCCTTTGACACCTAAAACACGATAGGTACACGCCCACGCTCACATCCAAATATTTATTTCTTCCTCTTTAAATCTATCCAAACCCTTCGACTATTTCTTTCAATCTATTTTGCTGTTCGCTCTTTCGTATTCCTCTATCTATCGTTTATTTTTTCATGCAACCGTATGACGATCGAACGGTTCGGTCTTAGTCTCGATGAATCGATCGGAAAAGTGGAAACGCCGTAGGGGTGCCCATCGAACCTTAGAGCGTTCACCCGAAAGCCAAAGTCCAAGTTCCGATCGACGAGAGAAGGTCTTAGAGCGTGGATTTATGTCG